>VZRL01006980.1:801828-817920 GCA_013397895.1 Origma solitaria | reverse complement strand
CCCGCCGCTCCCCTGCCCACCGCGGCCGGCCCGAACAGCTGGCGGGGGCCGGTGGCGCAGAACCTCGGCGTCTCGGCCCGGCCGTCCCGGCCCGCCCCAGGAGCCGCCGGCAGCCGGCGGGAAGGAGCGTGTCAGCCCTGCCGTCCCCCCAGCCCGGCCCCGCACAGCTCTTACCTACGCAGACGCGGAGGGCGCCGGGGACATCAACATGGGCCCTCCGCCACCAGCGCCGCGCAGCTCCACCCGTCCGCCCGCGTCACTTCCAGCCCGGCCCTGCCCACGCGGGGCGGGCCCCGGCAGGGATCCGGTTGGGGAGCGGAGGGCCGCCCGCCTGTCTGCCTTCTCGCTGGCGCACGCCCTCGGCGGGGCTCGGGGGCTCGGGCACGGCGGTGTTAGCGGCGTGTGCCCGACCGTGCTGCTGTTACCCCCGTGCAGCGCTGCCACCGTGCCCTCCCGTCCTGTCCGTGATTACAACATCACTTCTGTCGCACTCAGCCCGAATTAATCATCTTCTCTTCCGTCCGACGTCAAGACACAGGCGTGCTGTCACCCTGTAGGTCGGCGCCGTTAATCTGCCAGCCTCTGCAGGTCTTCCCAGGGCAACGCCGGGGTGAGATAAGAGCGACCGTAAACGCTTACACGCCTGGGCACCTTGGCGGATCTCCATGAAAGGGCGTTACATCACGCATAACAGCGACCCAGAGAAGCACGGGAGCGCAGAATCATTTAGGCTGGAAAACACCTTTGAGCTCATTGAGTCCAACCTTTGAGCAATCACCACCTTGCCAACTAGACCGTGGCACTAAATGCCACGTCCGTTTCATTTCCTGAACACCTTCAGGAGATGGTGACTCCACCACCTTAATCACTTTACTTGCCACAATACAGGATTAATATCTTTTATTACTACTGATATCTAGATTTTAACTATCTAGATTTAAATTATATGATATGATATGATATAATATATTATATTATATTATATTATATTATATTATATTATATTATATTATATTATTACATTACATTACATTACATTACGTTATGTTATATTACTAATTATTAGAATTATTGAATTAGGTTTCTGACGAGTTCACCAGCTTTTTCATGGTCATTCATAACAGAAATGAATCTTAAGCTGGAGCATGGAAACTGTCTTTTTAAGTAATTAAGGTTCTCCATTGTACTTGCACTTCTTGTTTCTGAAAACAATAGTATGTCTTGAGGTGTATCACAGGTTACTAAGTAATCCTTTGATTTGTAGCCACATCATCCATATATTCCATATTTCCCTGTAAAGCAACACATTCCCTGCAATTCATTTTAGAAGATACAAGAAATGTATGTACAGCAATCTCTCCTGTAAGACCAGATGAACTTTTGTAGTGGAAAATGAAACTAGCTTCTTGTTCAGCAATAAATATTTGTAAGGAGGTAGGAAGAGCTATTTCTTCTTATCTCAACCCTCCATTTCTTCTTGCTGCTCTTTGCTCTGTATCATGTGATAAAGGGCTGTCTAAGAGTCACAAGACACTGTTCTCACGTGGGCTGGAACTTAGGAAGAACTCCAGTTTTACAGTCTCCAGCTGGGGAATATCAGTGGTGGTGAGACTAAGTAGTTTTGCTTTCATTTAAAGCCATTATAATGCAGGTTTATGGGAACATGATGGGAAATTTGAAATAAAGATTTTCTTTTGCAGCTAACAAAGTTTTTACAAGTGAATGCCTGGAAAAGCAAACAAACAAAAACCCCACCTATGTTTCGTAATTTTTAAAAAAATACTTCTCCCCAGTTCTGACTTTTTTAAGAAACTTGAGGTATTTCCATGTTCACTTAATAAATGTTCATTCAGTCAATAAAGGTAGTTATGGTTTACTCGTAATTCAGTATTCAGTTATTATTTCTATTGCTTAGTGCATATGGAAGAGGTAAAACAAACTACATATGCTTGCTTTCACATGTACAGGGTAAATTTTAGGACAAATAAATCAAGAATAATCTTGTCTTTTCTTGTCCTTATATCCACAATTTTCAGGAAAATGTATTTTTAAACTTTTAAACTCTATCCTAACCACATATATATAGTGGTTATAATATATACCTAATATAAAACTTTTTCATACTAAAATATAGTTTAATGTGTTCTCACGTATGCATTTGCATATGCATTTGCATGCTAGGTGCCAATCTTATTGTTCTAGAGTTTATAGATTTTTACAGAAAGACAGTGCAGAGCCTTTTCTCATTTGGTTATTGCCCCTTCGAGAAATTAAGTACTTGACCGAAATGGACAAGTGGTGCACTGTGATCCCAGAATCAACAATCAATATCCTTGTACAAAGATTTGAATCAAGAAAAATGTGTCTGGAAAAATGGTTCAGTGCCTTAATAAGTCAGATTTTTGTAGACAGATACTATTTTCTGAAATTCATCCATGTGATATAAATATTTTAGGAATCAAGAGCAGAAAAAAACCCTAAAACCAAAACCAAAACAACTAACCAAAAAAAAAAAAAAAACCAAACTCAAAAAAAAACCCCACCAACCCTATTTTTCTACCCTTGCTTCCATTCTCTGCAGAATATTTAAAACAAAAGGTTGATACAACCATTTCTAACAAAACCTTATATGAGATGTGAGATTCTCTTAACACTAACACACTAATTCAATTAGAAAAGCTTATTACAGCTTTTCCAATAATAAGAAAAATGGCAATAATCTCATCTCCTTCTGGCTTGATTTTCAGCTTTCCAACTCTACTGATTTCAGTAACAGGAAACTGGTTTTTTCAAGCTGGTATTTTACCACCAATGGTACAGTTTTCATGTGTACCAGAATGTACTTTAAACATGAAGAATCAATGTTTAGCCAGTATTTGTGCATATTTAAAAGAAAAAGAAATTATGAATGTCAAGTATCTTTTTAATGAGAATATGTATGTATATGTATATGTATATGTATATGTGTATGTATATGTATATGTATATGTATATGTGTATGTATATGTATATGTATATGTATATGTATATGTATATGTATATGTATATGTATATGTATATGTATATGTATATGTATATGTATATGTATATGTATATGTATATGTATATGTAATCAAAGGCATGTTTGTTGGAAGGGATGTCCAGAGCAGCTCAAAGGAGCATGTTCCTCAGGGCCTTGCCCAGCCACGTTTCAAATGTCTTCACGGGTGGAGACATTCCACTGTCACCTAAAAAATCTCCTTCAGTGATTGAAAACACCCATTGTAAAAAAGTTTCTTTATATCAAATTGGAATGTCCCACGTTCCAGTTTTGTCTCTTGCCTCTTGTTCTTTCACTGTGCACCTCTGAAGAGAGTTCTGTTGCATCTTCTCTAGATCTTCTGCTTAGCTGGTTGTAGATAGCAATAGGCCCTGAAGCCTTCTCTTCTACAGGCTTAAAAAAATCCCTGTTCTCTCTCTTTTTGTGTCTATATGCACAATTTCCAAGGAATAAATGTCAAATACATTTCACCAGAGTATTTACTTTGAAATAAAAAGCTGGCAGAACCCTTTCTTTAGGGTCTTTATTTCTGAAGTGCATAAATATGAGGACAAATATACAACGGAAAATTACAATTGTGGTTATGATAGAAATACTAAATAAAGTAAAAGTGTGTGTGAATGCAATAACTGGATTTGAACATTACTAGATTCCAAAGAAGTTTGAAATTTGGTCTGGGATTCCCTGCTTTGTAATTATACTGAGACTTTGCCAGGATGAGACTAGTCCCTTCTCAGGCATGAGATGAACGAGGAATAAAAACTGTAAGCAGTTTACCCGGAATTGCCAAAGGAAGTGGGGAGCGATTACAGGCACCCACAGAATAGAGCCTTGGGTGTTTGTGAAACATTATTTTCATAACCACACTATCTTTCTAACGCTGTGAGCTCCTTCAGTAATGTAGAGCCTTGAAATTAAAAATGGATCCCTGTCACATCTGTTTAACCTTGCATATATGTGAACTTTTATTCAAATCCAAAGCCTAACATTTTTTTTCTTTTATTTGTTTACTTTCTGTATTACAGTCTGAACCAAACCCATGATGAATTTTTGAACCATCCCTGAATTCCTCCCATCTGAGACCCATCTTTGCTTTGCATGAGTGACAGAAAAATTATATATTTCTAGGTTTTATTACCAGAGAAACGTACTTGATGTTGTGGATATTCAATCTGTTGGCATGACATGATGATATTGATGAAGTGCAGTAAGGAAACACTTCAGTTCTAACGATTTAATTTCATTTTGGTTTGACTCCTATTTCAACACTTCCAAGTTTTAAAAGTATGGGCCATGTGAGATGTAAAATATATACATTGATGTCACTAATCGGAAGCTCTCTCTGGTTGTGTTGTAAAGCACACTTAATCAACTTCTTTAAGATCATGTTACAGAAAGCTATTAACTATGCTCTTAAAACAGTTAAATAGTTATAAATAATGTTTTATGTTATGGCTGACAACACTGAATTGCCCAGCATTTAAGAGAACCTAATCACAGGGCATGCAGTCTTGGCCTTCCAGTAAGATGGTGTGGCAAAACTTTGGAACATATTAGAAATCCCGTACTATTGCTAACATTTCCTATTAAGGAGAAAGTTTCTCTCTGTGTATTTTGGATTTCTTTTCCAACACTTAATTGCAGCTGATGAAGAAAAGCTATTCAAAAGCTGCCAGGATTTTTAAATCTGTAGGGTGAGATTGATGAAATTTGTGGGTTTTCCCAAAAGAGTATAGGTGAGAGCAGACATGTAAATTTTGTATGTGTGTGCATGTACGTGTGTGACAGAGGAGAGAGCAGGAGCTTACTCCAAAGGTGTGAGACTTGGCAGGGCTGCACTGTACAATGGGCACAAGAAACCACACGTCTGTAAATGACTGCATTTGAATTGCTGCTATTTCACTGTTGGGTTACTGTATTGTTAAAGTGAAAAGGAATGTTTTTAATAAATGCAAATAATGAATTAAATGCCTGCACATACTGAAGCTTTACCCTCTGGTGTGTAATTAATATATGTGCACTGGAGACCCAGGTCTGGGGGAGTGTTTCATTTCTTATTTATGATGTTTGCAAGGGCGTTTTTTCCCTCCAGCATACCTCTTACTGGCATACACAGAACGGCATGTAAATGACCACTGAGTAGGTGTCACTGAAATCTCAGCAGATATAGAATAGGTAAATACCTTTGTTTGGTATGCTTTAGTAGATTTACTGTTTCTCCCAGCCTTTTATCTTTGCTATCTGAAAGTAATAGGAAGCTCCCAAATGACCAACATTTTGTTTTCAGATGCAGGAAAACTGCATGTGGCAGGAAACAAACAAGCAATGATATTTAAAAGTTCTTGTACCTCTGGGCACAGCACTTAACCCTGAGGGACTGAAAGTAGAAAGGCACTTTCCACAGCAGCCTACAGCATGCTTCTTGTATCCCCTTCTGGGTCCCCCTCCAGCTGGCTGCCACCACTGACAAGAAGTGTCTGTATACTGTATCTGCAAGAAGCTTGGCAGCTTTCCTATTTTCTCATAATCGTATATGTTTTTCTGAAAGGATCTAAAGATGTCTGAGTCCTCATACTAATGCTGTCTCCGGCTCCTCCAGCCTGGCTCAGGCAGTTGTTGTGTCTCCACCATTATACTGTTTTTTCTCGCTCCTTGGCTCCCTGAGCAGCTCTGCTGGAACTGGCGGTGGGGGGAGCTTGGTGCAGCTTCCCAATTCCCTGCAGAGACCAGTGCCATCTGAGTGGTGCAGGAGTTCTTTGTCAGCCTTGACTTGGCACCAAGGAAAAGGGCTGTAGGATCATGCAGTGCACTCGTGGGAGGCTGTGCCTGGCCTGGGTCTCGACACAGAGATTGACTGGTGCTGCTTTTCCCAAAGCTCTGCATTCAGCTTAGAGAGGGGTCTAAAGCTCTTGTGTTGCTATTTGTACAGAAGACTTCTCAGTCAACTGATCTTGAGTCTCACCTTCTCCCTCTGCTTCAGTTTTGAAACTCTTAGAGTATGAGTACTTAAATTCTATGAAAAAGATAATGACCATGTTGCTACATACATTGCATACAAATCAATTACTAGTAAACACAGTGCTAAAATGAAAATTTGTCTTTAATTCACCCCCCGATGATTTATTATTCTATTGTGTCTATTAACATTGTACAGAGAAGAATAGGTTGGATTTGCTTACAGATTTACATACAGAAAGTAATGTAGTCATTCTGGTGTTATTTGATAAGCACCATTTAGAAATGCAAATATATTCTAATCACATAACTTTCATACCTTTTCTTATTTCACAAATTAATTTCCTTGTATAAGGAATATTTTTAAAAGGCATAATACTGTAGAGCTTGCATTTCTAGAACTTTCTACAAAAAGAAACATATTTAATAAATGGCTCTCCCTTTTGCTAATAAATATTTTACATTATATTGTAGCCAAGTTAGCATACTTTGTTGTCTAAAGTGTGGTTGGACATTGTTGTGTTTTGGAACTGGAAACTTTCAATCAAAATAAAATTTACATTATTAATATGGCTAACAACTCTTACTCTTTTGAAACCACAGTAATGTTACAGCCATGACATATCGCTTTAGTTCACTACATGGCAAAGGATCTGTTGGGCCTGTAAGAAGTGTTTTGTACACAAACACCATGGTAAAAATTTGTTTTTACAGTGTTTATTTCCATTATCTTTGCTAGGATATGTCAGTGGGCAGCATTTCGACTGCATGTCTGCACATTTTGAATATACTCTGTCTGTGCTGAAGGAGACTTTTTAAGGCTTTTTGAAACTGCCTGCTTAGATGCTACACTGAGGCCTGACCGAACTTGTCAACTGTATCTGTTACTTATATGGCCTGTAAGTAGTGCAGCTTTTCCATAAAATTGGGTGACAGATGTATGAGTCTGAAAAACACTAAGTTATCTTACCAGTTTTTGAGACCTTCTCCCATCATAATCCACACATTGATATCTTTATTTTAGCATTCCCGGAATCCAGGCATTTTTCAGCCTGATAGAAGAGATGCCAAAAGCAAATTCATTCTGTAGTTCTCTCTCTCCTTCCCAGACCTTTGTTGACTTGTGGTCCCCATTCTGCTGCAATTAGTCAACTGCCAAGGGAGAGTTCATTGAATATTCTTCCTAGTTGTTTTCCAAATTAAAATACAGTTAGTCTTAGTTTGTGCCACATTAATCACAGAGCTGCTGGGGCCAAATCAGCTCATTTGTCAGTGGGAATTTGCACAAGCTTTCAAGTGGGATGGATCTTCCCCCACAAAAGAGAAAAAGATCTTACAAATTGCACCCATTGCATGTCTAACATCACCCTGATTTTCCATTTACATATTGCTTTTTGATCATTTCACACTCAATATTTCACTTAGAAATCATTTCTATCACAACTGTACTTCAGTATTATTAGGTAGCATGGAATATATTCAGTGATGGTATGAAAGTTATTTCCAATAGGGCTTATGAAGAACAGCTGAGCAAGTACGACCTCCTGACCTCAAAGTGTTTGTTTACTGGGAACTATACTCCAGTTCTCTACATTTAATCTGTCTTGGACCAGGCTGACATTCCCCTGCTAGATTTATTGTATCTCTAGAGGCTATTAGAAACACAACATTGTCACTGTTTATCTAATAAGATGATAATAGGATTATGTTAGTCTAGTGATAATGATACATTTCTTTTCATTTTTAATAGTAACCAAAGTTTTATGTAATGTTTAGTGAAGGTAATGTGTTACTAGGAAAAAAAAAAAAAAATCCAAGAAGTACTTTTCTTTCAAACAAATCAGTCATAGAGCATATTTTTTATTCCATTTTACCTGTAAATCGAAGCATCTGTTTGTGTACATGAGT
Organism: Origma solitaria; assembly: GCA_013397895.1. Taxonomy (NCBI): domain Eukaryota; kingdom Metazoa; phylum Chordata; class Aves; order Passeriformes; family Acanthizidae; genus Origma; species Origma solitaria. The sequence continues at coordinate 810,017 of VZRL01006980.1, read as the reverse complement.
AGGCATGCTATGTCAATTTTACAGAAATTATAGTAATGAGGAACTCTGACTCAGAAAACTGAGTTTCCTAAATCAACAACTCTGAATTTTGGAAGCTTGTCATGATGTTTCTTCTTGTGCATCTTCTCCTAAAATTTATTAGATATCAAAAGGCAGGCACAACAGACCAAATTTGCATTTCAATTATACTTAGATATAATCAAAGTGTCCAGAATAAATTCATTTCTTATTAGTGCTGGTAGCACTTAAGACAACAAAAATCACACTACTTTTTAACTTCAGTAGGGAAATGCATTAATATACATGAGAGATTTAAAACAAAATTAGTAATATACAAGCTATTGCATACGTATGCATTGTCTATGCTGAAATTATAGTCCTAGACTTAAACCAAAGGTGCGATTTGTATTTAGAACTCTTAAACATTACATGGAGTGTATTAATTACAAAATCTCAGCAAGGCAGAAGTGTAAAAAATAAGTTGGTTCTTTTACGTTGATTTCTATTACTTTAGTAACAGTGTCACTTTGTCAAAAGTTAATTGCTCCCTTGATCTGTAGTAGGTTATGCTCCTGGGTACCAGTTCTTCTAGCAAGCCAGTGGTGAGGAATGCACCTTGCTCCTTCAGGGACCTTACGTTGCTTCCTCTAAAATCAGGAACAGACTCCTAAGAATGTTGATAGGAGCAGGATTACCTCCCACTGGGTGAAGTCAAGGCTTTGCTCAGGAGCATGCTACTTAAAGAAAATGTTTCCGAAGCAACATGATTTACACTTTGGTGTAGGAAAACCCAAGGACTGAGTTAGTCTCAGGTTTCCTCTTTCTGTATCATAAGGAGGTTCATTCAGGATTTTATCCAACTAATGTGAGGTTGATGCTTTTAGCCTTATACACATATGTTGGTTGGAAAAACCCTGGGTTTTTTCTGTGTTTTATATGCATGTATCTTTTCCTGGGAAGCAACTACCTAATCCTTACTCAGACTCCCTAGGTTTGAGATCAACATACCATGTAGCTTTTCCACATTGGTTTTCCCAGTTGCCCTACTATGTTCACTTTCTTTTGCTACATCAGTACCCAATAACGTGCAGAAGTGCATTGGTGACTGTTTTGTGCAATTCCCACAGAAATCAGTATATTCTATATGTAGTGCATTGCAGGTAGAAGTAAAAATAAAATTACCATGACTGATACCAAATATTTATCATATGTAGCAATACTTCTTTTGGAATTTGTTTCTTTCTTCAGCTGCTTTTACAGAAAAAATCTGAACCAGTCATCATCCTGTTTGCACTTCTATGTCATGTGAAAGAAGCTTGTAAAAGAAGCTATTTAATAAACACTGCTAGATTCTAAAACCATTTCTAAAAGTTAAATATTATCTTTCAGTTAAAACATAAAAATTAAACCAACCCAAATTTGCTATGGGATGCTCTACTGGTAATGTACATTTTAAATTTTTTGTGTCAGTTGTCCAGTTCTTCTGTCAGTTTTTTGTGTCTGTTCATGGTACAACATATATGCAGTCAACCACATAAAACATCCTACTTATTTGTAAAAGACAGTAGGGGTTGAAGTTGCTCATAACCAGAACTGCAACACATTCCATTTAGCAAAATGCTTAAAAAACCTTGTTCTTTGAATGAAATGTTTTCAGGGACTTTGGAAAATCCATACTATGTTCCATGATATTCAGCTATATAAAGTATCTCTATTACATTCTCCTTGTGTGGTTATTTGAAAGGGACAATTGAATTCTTCTAGGAAATAGGTATTTGAATCTTTTCAGCTCTCCAGGAAACCCAGTCAGCACAGTCTAGTCTAAACATCGTTATGGGATTAATCAGAGGTAAAAAGAGGGCAAAAACTCTAGTGCGTAACTGACCTTGGTATCAATTAGTACAAATAAGTATGCACAGGTACCCTGTGGGAACCTGCCCATTCCAACATTTGCCTGATGTCCCAGTGAGATGCAACTGCTTTCCAAACTACAGTACAAATGCTTCTAACAACACAGACACTACATCTTACCAAAACAAAGTTTCTATGTTCCCCCAGGGCACTGCATTCCCACAGAAGCCTGGAATTCACGTCCCGTTAGGTATATTCAATATTCCAAACATTGCACATATTTAGCTCAAGGCTGACCACTAAATTGCACAGTGCTGCAGGATATATCACATGATTCAGCAAGAAATAAAGGAGGTCCAGTTACACAAGGGCTTTTTTTCTGTAGGCAAAAATAACCACTTGCATTGCTGCTTATGCATTCCAATTCATTATCTAGTGAAATGTGCACAGCTAAGAAATGAATGCTGCCCTGAGAATCTCAACTCAAATATTTACAAATGTGAAGAATGTTGTATTATGTTGGACCCAAGGTCACTCTAGCCCAGTAGTCTGTCTCCAGAAATGACCAGTCAGAAGGGAAATACTTCGGGATATTTCTCTGGAATGCTTTCCCAGCTCGAATTAGTTGCAGCTCAGGCCTTCCTGAGCAGCTACACTGGGCCTTTATTGCATTTTCAAATATTATGACAGCTCTCTGATGCAGAGAAATAAATGCAACAAATACAAGATGAAAGGTTAGAAGGAGAAATGGAACATGGTAGGTATGGCTACCAATTAATTTTGATTCAAGTCTCAAATGTACTGTTGCATCCATTACAGTTTCTTTTAGCTACATTAAGTAGTGCTAATGCTGAATTTAAATATCACTCTGCAATGACAGTCCCATTTTACAGGCATCCTATGCTTGTAACTCTTGCTAAACACAATGAAAATTGTGTTTAGTTATCAGCCCAGACTATAAAACTGGATGTCCTGAAAAGGAAATCTCCCAAATGTAATGGAAAACTTTTTTTAAAACCCCAAACCAACCAACGAAAAACAAACAAACAGACAAACAAACATAAACAAAACCCAAACGAAACAAAAAACAAAAACCAAACCAAACAAAAAACAAAAACCCCCCAAAAATAAAAAAACAAACAAAAAAACCCCAACCAAAACCAACCAAACCAAACCAATAAATAAACACACACACACACAACAAAAAACCACACCAAACCTCTGATCAAATGTAATTATTTCATATCAGTGGAATTAAAATCAGGGGCAGGCTCTGAAGTGAATCTAGATACCCTTAACATGTTTTGACACACTATATATCTTTTCCTTTGCTTTCAGAGGTTCCTTATTATTATCCCTTATTATTAAGGGGAAAAAAACCCTTAACTATAAGAAAATGAAAATTGACCAAAAATACTATAAATGTTCTGTATTCTTAGGGTTGTCAGGTTTTTTTAATTCTTTGTTTTTTCCTTTTATATGGAGACCTTTAAAGAAAAATAAGATGGTCATCTTTTCAGCACTAAGAATGAAAGGAATAGTCTTTACATTTTTTTTGTTTATTTACATGTTTGGTTCCATTTCTTTACATGTTCTGTAACTGAGTGGGCACCATGTACCACCTACTTATTTATGTAGAATAGCAGCTGCTTTCTGTATCATGAATGCTCTGACAAGTTCTCATGTTTTAACATCCGTGTTGCAACATCACAAATGATGATGTACACCTTACTTCTTACCGGGTAAGAAAATGAATCTCAGTCACTTGAACACAAAGGTCTAGATTTACTATGTCACTAAGCATTATTTGGATACTGTGGAAGTAAATATACTCTATTTTTTGAGGGCCTAAAACCTGGAACATCATTAGTCTTCCCATGAGCAATACTTTGGTCTTGCATTATCAACACCCAGTAGTTTAGGAACTGATTTAATCCTGGCCCATTCAGTCCATCCAGAGTGAGGACTGGGAGGGAGCCACTGCAAGCATTTGTTGGGCAGACAGTAAAATATGACTGAAAGGCTGTAGGTTAACAAGAGTTCTATCTGCATGCCTGAGAGGGCCATAAACTGTAATGCAAGGATGGGGATAAAAAGTGAGGATTTTTTAAAAATCCTGCTCATTTCACAGGTGCAGTGTAGGAAGTTGTAAAAAGCCTGAACTGACTGGGTTGAGTGGGAGGATCTCCAGGTATACCTAGGTTTGGGTAGCAACAATGGCTTGTAGGGGTTTGGCAGCTGAAAAATCAGTTCTTACAATTATATCTATACTGTTTTTATAAAGTACCATAAGATCTACCAATGAAAATGGACATGCACCAGTTATATATTTACTAATTGTCATTCTCATATACAATTTTTATACTGTTATTTTTTATGTGTTGTACAAACCAAACTCTACCTATGCTAGAGCAACACGTAGGCTAGGAAGTTTTCCTTCAGAAGGTATTTCCTTCCAGCCATAATCAGTACAATATCCCATTTCATGCCTTAATCATAAGGTTGGCATTACTGCTTTTATGATACAATACCCCATTGACAGAACAAAACTTTAAAGGCAGTTAAATGTTGGCAATCTTTCTGCCACTGGCAAAGGCACACTTGTTAACAGTTTGCCTTTGTGGCATGTTCGCAGTGTAATCACGGATTGCTGGAAAGCTCTTCTGGCACTTAAAAACAAAAATATCTAGTGTATTTATTTTTATAGACAATTTTTGACTTTACTCACATTACTTGAAAGCATTTTAGTTTAAAAAGTAGAAGTTTTATGCACTCAAATGAGGTATATATCACCATTCTTAACACAAGGAAAAAGCCAATAATTTGTAGAACCAAGCGATAGAAATAACAGTTTATTTGCATTTTAGCAATTTCAGAAGTCATCACATACAAATCTTTATGAAACACGCTACTACGCGTAAGGAGATCATGCTGTTTTGTTTGAAAAATAACCAACATTTTTGTTCTGGGTTTTAATGTAAGTAAAAGCTTTCATGGCTATTTATTTAAAACAAATATGTTTTGAAGTTAATGAAGTTTTTTTCCTTCATTTTGTGTGGGAAAAATGTGATTAGGTAGGCAAAGAAATAAACAGACAAACCAAAACTAACTAGCAAGGCGTAGTGAGATAAACTTCTACAAAAACAACATTATTTTTAACAGAAGGAACTAACTGTACTATATGCCTACTAAAAGTTCAAACCTCTCTAGAGGACATTTTGGAGAAACTAAACACAAAACCACTATTAATTTAATTTTCTCCCTTCTGAAAATGCTCTGCAGTATGGTAGTCCTGCACCATCTTGTCCCCCAAATGCTTCCTTCTCATACTGGCTACCTTAGAGGTACTAAACTACTAATATCAGTTTTATCTGTGTTCATAATATGAGCAGAGATTCCATTTAATCTAATCTCAAGGAATTTTATCTGTCTGCAAAAGCACATTCTGTGCAAAAGCAATGTAAAAGCCATAGTAAGATAACAGTGGGTGTGTCTGAAAGGAGTCTATACACAAGTGTGCTGGCAAAGTAATATAAGGCTAAATCTACTATATTTTTATGAATAGGACTATCCTTTTTCCATGTTCTCATGCTTTTTTTGGAAGTGATTATAGTGCATTTTTATTACATTGGTACAAAGTTTATTCTCTTCATATACCTTTTAAACAGAGAATGCATTATACCTACACAAACAAAACCACCTAAGACATGAGAAAGATGTAGAAAAAGATGTAACTATATAGGTGAAGCTGCATCTTGTATGAGTAAGAGTTAAAAATTGGAATTCAAGGACCACACAGAGTACAGCATTAGATAATTCCTCTACACTTAGCCTCACTCTTAAAAAAAAAAATCACTTATCTAACTCAGTTCAGACTTGATAAGGGTCTAGATCGAATTGGTAAAGGGTCAATGACTCTGAAAATGTAAGGTGGTGAAGAAGTAGGCTGGAATCCAAAAACCCCCATGTTTTCAAAGTTCTGTGTGATTACATGTAAAAATCAGGTTTCAATGACTTCAAAAGACCTTATTTGGACCATACCTCAGTACAAATTTCTGCCAGCATAGCTGCTCAATGAGGAGTCGCACCTATTCTCATCATAAAAAAAATTCAGGCTCAAGTTGATAGTCAACATCTTCACCACTGAGGAGGAAAGTAAACATAGCTCAGTAACTTTATTCACTTGGCACTCTTCAAATGGCACAGTGAAAGAGTTGAGTAAGCCTACAAAAATATTCGTATATTTGAGTCTCCAGAACTTCCAATGTTCTGCAAAGTGCCAGCAAATGAAAGAGTTTCTGGGTTTGTGTCTCTTTCCATTGCTTTAATTACAGAGATTTTTCTTTTCTTCTCAAGTCATACTCTGTCTCAGTGCTCAGCTGAGAGCCAAGGAGAGAGAGGGGCAATGAGAGGCAATGAGAGGCACTGGGTGAAGGCGTGAGATTAGCCTGCTGAGCAGCAGCACTCTCACGTGTCACAGTAAAGCTACCATATGACCACAGCCACCTTCGCTGCCCACAAAATTCCTTTTATATTGAGATGGGTTAATTTAACTGTATTACCTATTGCTTTATAGGGGCAAATACAAAAATATATGTTATTGTACTGACAGGAGAGCCAAGTTCATGAATTGAGCCTATTCTTTCTGTGAAGACATGTTGTGGTGAGACCCGAGATCTGTGCCTCATGACTCCATTCTCCCAGAAGTCTGTAAATGATACTACATAACATCTATAAAAAAAGCTCTGACCTAACAAGAGTAACCTAATGACTGAGGGAGTACCCAGCATCCTGGCACAACAAAGTAAGGCAAGTTTTTCTGTCAGGAAAAATAATTAACTGTTTTGTTCCAAAGAGATGAACGTGGCAATTTCACGAGTGGAGCTAAAGCTTTGCACTGAGAAGGCAGCACTCGCCTGCCTTCAGCCTGCCCTCCCTCAGATGTGCTCACTCACACGCCCACTTGAAGCTCTCCCAGAGCTGCCAGCAAGGTCTCCAGACACTGGGCTGCAGGTGAGCAGCCCACCTCTTGCTACCTTGTTCAAATACGAATCTTACTGATGTTGTTAAACACTGTGTTAGGCCTTGGGGAAGTGTGCTTTGGGCACAATTGTATTGGGTTTTGTGGCAAAGTTGTGGTGGTGGGTGGGATGCAGGGCTGGCTTCTGTGAATAGATGCCCCTGCAGCCCGTGGTGACCCTGGTGGGACAGGATGTCCCACTGCAGCCCATGGAGGTCCATAGTGGAGCAGAGATCCACCTGCAGCTTGTGGAGGACCCCACGCTGGAAAAGGTGGATGTTCCCAAAGGAGTCTGTGACCCCTTGGGAAGCCTGTGTTGTTGGAGCAGGTTTGCTGGCAGGACCTGTGACCCTGCAGGGGATCCACACTGGAACAGTCTGCTCCTGACGGACTGCACCCTATGGATGGGATCCCACACTGGAGCAGTTTGTGAAGATCTACAACCCATGGAAAGGACTCATACTGGAGAAGTCTATGGAGAAATGTCTCCCGTGGGAGGAACCCCACCTTGGAGCAGGGGAAGAATTTGAGTTCTCCACCAGAGGAGGAAGAAGTGGCAGAGACAACTGCTTACAGACCCCATTCCCCACACCCCTCTGCCGCTGAGGGAGGAGGAGGTAGAAAGATCAGGAGTGAAGCTGAGCCCGGCAAGAAGGGAGGAATGGGGACGAGGTGTTTTACGACTTAGTTTTTATTTCTCATTATCCTACTTCAATGTCACTGGTAACAAATTAAATTAATTTCCCCAAGTTGAGCCTGTTTTGCCCATGACGGTAACTTGTGAGTGCTCCTCCCTTGTCCTTATCTCGACCCATGGGCCTCTCGTTGTATTTTCTCCCCGTGTCCAGCTGAGGAGGGGCAGTGACGAAGAGGCTCTGGGAGGCGCCTGGCGTCTAGACGAGGGTAACCCCCCACAACGACCAAGGCACTCACAGAATCACAGAATGGTTCGGGTTGGAAGGGGACCTTGAAGATCATCTAATTCCAACCCTCAATAAGCACCAACTCTTATTTGCACCTAACTCGACAAAACCCTGCTTTTTCCCCTTGCCCCAGGGGCGCCGTCTCGCACCACAAGCTGTCTCCGTTAAAAGCGCTGGCGCTCTGTCCCCCTCCCGCTTCAGCCAAGCCTCCTCCCCCAATAGCGAAGCAGGAAGACGAAACCGCACCGCGCAGGCACAAGCAGGGAAAGCTGGAAGAAACGCCTTCCCGGGGGGAGCGGCGGGCAGCGGGTACGATGTCCCACCGCCCCAATGGGGTGCTCCGGCGCCGGCCCGGCCCCCGCCCCGCCCCGCGCCCGGCCCCATCCGTCACGGCC
>VZRL01006980.1:618081-801802 GCA_013397895.1 Origma solitaria | reverse complement strand
GGCGGCGGGCCGGAGGTCACTCGGCGCGGGGTGCAGCATGGCCGCGGCGGTGGTGCGCATGGGACGTGCGGGCTGGTGGCGCTGGCACCGGCGGGTGATGGGTAAGGACCTGCCCCTTCCCTCGGCTCCAGTGGCCCCGCTCTGCCGGCCGGGCGGGGAAAGGCCGCGCCTCTCCCGGGACGCGCAGCTGCCGCGCTGCCCTTGGCGGCCGCGGGCCCTCCGAACCCGGTGCAGCTCCGGAGCCGCCGCCCCGTGCGGCGTCCCCGGCGAGGGACTCCCGGGCGGGAGCAGCTGGCACGGCGCTCTACCGCTGCCGCCTTATTCGGGGCTGCAGCGGAGCTTCGGAGCGGCTTGGCTTAATAAATGTTTTCAATCATTTGCTTAAAATAGCGTGCCTGGACATCATCAGAGCCCACAAGTGCTTCCTGTGGCAGCAGTGATATGTCTGCGGTACCTGTTACCTAGGTTTGGGCTCCTCAGCCCTCTCGTTCATTGCATCCGATTATTTTCCATAAACTGAAGGTAGATCCAGCAGCGCTTCCTCCTGTTTCGGCTCTGCAGGCACTGGTGCTCACCTATGGTTTGTTCATGGGCAGTGGAAGGAGGAAAGACTGCAGATGTCCTGTTGGTTCAAGTGAAGGAAGAATGTATTTGTAGAGCTGGACTTAGACATTTTGCCTTTCCAGAGTCCTGAAAATCACACAGCTGTTCCTAAGTAATATAATTCCTGAAGTAAATGATAAAAAATCAGTAGTCTTTTTCAGTGTCATTTTGATTTCAGTCTGTTGGTCGTGTATGTCACTCTGTGGTTAGGCTCCCAACACATAGGTGAAGGTTTTTAACTAGCAAAGTGGAAGAAATAGATTCTTTTAAATGGTATATGGTTCTAAAATCTTGACACTTGACAAAGTGTTTCAGGAATTACTAAATTACTTTTAAGTAGGTAACTTAAATCTTTGTACTTCCCCTTTAGACCTCACTTAAAGTGATGAGTGAAAAACGTTTGACAATTTTGACATTAGCTTTCAGTGCTCTTTTTGCTCCACTGTCTTTTCCACTAATCCATTATTGTTTTGTAGTTGCAGCTCTGATGTTGTGATAAGTAATTGCTCAGGTGCACCAGGCATATTGGTCACATGCTAGTAAAATAAAATACAGGGGACCTGTTCGTGTGTTTAGTACTTTTTGTGATACTACAATTGAAAGCAGTAGCTTTCAATGATTTTTTTAACTTTCAGTGCATGGTAGCTGTCAGGTATTTCTGTAAGAGCTTTGAAATTCACTGTCTTGATCAATATCCAAATGATCATGTTTAGTGTAGGGCAGGTGGATGGGGATCTTGTTTCTTGGTGGTGAGCACAGGTGTGAAAAGCAACCCAACACTGGCCCGTAAAGTTGAAAAATAGTTTGTCTTTGCCTGAAGACTTGAGCAAGAAGCTGTAACTAAGTCCAAGGAGAAATTGTGATTCTCCCAAGAAACTTCCATAGAACAGATTTTCACCCACAGCATTTAAACTCTTAGTCAGTAGTGACTGTGCTGAAAGTACTCTTGACTCTGAAAAATGTTTATGGGATGAAGGTCTAAGCATTAAGCCTTCTTAACTGCTAAGCTCTATTGCTTACTTATATGCCGAGGTTTCCCCATCTCTAATGTGTTTACTAAGTTTGCCATTCTTTCCTTTAGTTTTGATTAGTCTGACAGTTGGGTTTTGAGTAGTGATTTCATCATCTGTCCTTGTGAGTGAAATGCCATCCTAGTGAAGGAATTCTGTCAGCTCTGAGAGCTGTCCAACACCACAGCTTGGTTAGCAAGTAGGCTGTCTTCCTTCTCTTATTGAATGCTCCTTGGTTACTTGGTCAGTTGCTCTTTGCAGCTGGTGCAGACCATGATGGTTTGTTTTTCCTGTATCCTTATACCAGAGATTGTTAAATTGTCTAGGAGAAAAATAAAGAGCTGAGGGCAGGTTTTGGAAGAGCATCTTGGATATGTATGTTTGTGTATTAGCCAGTTGGACAAAGGTAGCATAGTCTTGTGATCTGCAGCTGGCAGACGCTGACAAAGGTGCTTCATAGAGAGGGTGTATATGACCTTACTTTAAAATATATTTTTGGTGTATATGGAGAAATATTCCTGGGGACTGCTGGGGGTGATAGAGAGGGAGTTAATGAATTATGTTGCTTAGAAAAGAAGATGTTCTGGTGAATGAATATTCATCAGTTGAGGGAACTGTTCGTCAAAGAAGACAGTACCATGCTGGAGGACAAAAATGTCCTTACAAGTAGTTTTGTTTGAGTGGTAGCGACCCATTCAGTTAATAGTTAAATAGTACTTTTGCTGATGCAGGAGCTGTGTTTGTACTGTTGAATGACTCCATGCTCCAGTGCAGGGAAGCATTAATTACTAAGCAAGGATTATGACAGAATATCTGCTGCTCAGAAGTCCAGCACATTACTTATTTAAGGGATCAAGTGTACACTTGATATTCTTTTTAGATGAAAAGTACTTACTATATGATTTTCTCTGTAATGTATTAGCAAACATTTCATGACGTATAGGTACAGATAAGAAAAATTGTGTAAAAAGACCCTGACTGTTACAAGATGGTATGTCTGGTTTTGATCAGCAGACCTTTACAGAGGCAAGAAAAAGCAAGTGGGATGTTTTCAATGTAAAGCTGACCAAATTTGGAGTATTGTAATCTTCTTAAATTATTGTTTTGGCGTAGTGCACTGCTCAAAATCATTGCATAATCTTTAAAAGTGAGTGACCCTGGGGCAATTTAAGTTCCATTGGCAAAGCTTCTAGGAGCAGAAGGATTCTACCATGTACAGCTGGCCTCACTAACTTCTACATTTCTTCATATAGTTCCCTCCCAGGGTCTAGTTGCAGTAGAGGTTTTATGAGTTCCATAGAGAAGTCTGTACAAAACACAGAAGCACTCTCTGATTCTTTCTTTCAAAGCTGGAAGAAGAAAAGGGGTGATGTCTTCTGTTGTGCTTGTACTAGAACTTCAAATGTTAGATCAGTGGGAAAACCTTTTATTTAGTGGCTCATATTGAATTGTCATCATGTTTCCTTCTCCTTGTCAAATGATTTCATATGTATTTTCTCATAAAGGCCCGAGCAAAACTAGCAACTTCAGTAGTTGAGCTTACCCTGGGCATCTTCCCATGATCCTGTTAAATCTCACCTATTTGAAAAGAGGTCAAGTTTCACTGATCCAGAGAGATCAGGAATATTAATATAAACTGCAGCCGCTCTGATTAGGAAATTCTTATGGGACAGTACTGTGTGGACTCTTACCCCTTTTGCCATTTGGTGAATACGGTTCAAAATAGATTTTATAAAGCCAAGAATTAAGTAATATAGTTGAAATAGTATTTTGAGAGTTACTTGTTTCTCAGTCCTGTTCTTGGCCAGTTATACTCAGAGTACAAGCATACTGGACCTTTTCCAGCTCTGCTGTCTGTGGTTCTACCAGGCTATTAGTTCCATTTTGTTTGAATACAAAGAGATGTCCTCAGTTCTGCATATTACAGTGCTTGTGCAGTCGAGTATTTGCAGTGAAATCAGGGCAACACTGGAGCTGGAACTCATTCTTGAAACTGTAAGACTCGTTACTTTGGGAGATAGTATAAAATGAAATGTAAATATCTGAAATGGTCTAAACTTGTCATCGTTCAGTTAAAAAGAAAACTGCTTTCAGTGTCTGTATATAAAGCTTGAAAAGACACTTTTTGAATTATTGACAGGCTGGGTATTCTAAGGACAGGATCGCAATCTGTGCATTTCTGAAGTTACTCTTCTAACAGTTATATTTTATTCAAGAATAGGCATTCAGAGATTCATAAACTCTTGCTGATTTTTTTAAATTAAATTGGTTTTAAGGTAAAATTCTTGTGAAATTGCAGATTAGGTCAAGTTTTTTCTATTGTAGGCTAACTTTTCAAAGCAAAAGATCTGTATTTTATCTGTACTGTCTATAAGCCCCAAATTTGGTGAGAGTGTCATAATTGGTTCTCCTCATCAATTGAGTTTTCATAGGCATGAGGATCTGCAGACACATACTCCCTTAAGAGAATAGTGAAGAATCTTCTGGAAAAAGCCCAATTTCTTTGGAGTTGGTGTAGCTGTAGCTGGTTTTGCTCACAATTAGCTTGATTTACAGATTAACCTATATTGCTGGTTCTGTTCCCAGTGAAGGAGAATTAGTTGCACATGGTATCAGTGATTATTTTAAAAGTAGATTCTGTTGCTCCTGCTTCTGATGTTCTGCCCTCTCTTAGAAGTTGAGTGTGGACTGGGCATTTTTCTAGCCATGTGATTGCAGCAGGTTACTGTGGATTTTATGGTTGAAGTAAAATGGGCTCAATACCACAGGGACAGTTTCAGCAGATGCTTATACAATTTATGGGGTTAGTTAGCGTACGTGATGTGGCTTTGCAAAATATTGGTCTTTAGATGCTTGAATTATACAGTTATTTCAAAACTGAGATTGTGTTACATATCAGATTCTAGAAAGTGCCTAGATACGCAAGCTGGACATTACTTTCTGTGAAATTACTGTGGGAGTTCATCTAAACAGGAAAACATGAAAGTTCTTGTCTTTTAAAGCATCCTCTTTTTGGCAAATCCTTACCGTCTTAAATAGTCATTAAAAATATGCCATGCATCTAAACGTCGTTGGTTCAAATTTAATTGAAATAATTTCTTAGATCTATGAACTAATTTAATCAGTCCTCTAAACCAGTTTTCCTGTGTTTGTGTACCTGGATGTCTGAAGATTTTTCAAAGCTGTTAATCAAATTATTAAATTTTGAAGTAGCTTATATAATGGTGGGCTGTGAAAAGTTAAACCAAACTAAGGAGTCTGGAACTGACTAAGGAATTGGACTACTTCTCTAACAGGTCCCAATTCCCATGGATTTGAATATGTTGTAGATAGCACCTAACAGAAAGTGATCTCTGATTCATGAACTGAGACAAAAAAATCAATAGAGATCAACAAAAGGAGAAATGATAGAATATGATGACAGAAAACTAACAGTACTGATCAGCAAGTTGTCTTGTATCACAGCCTAACTGTTGCCATGCCTTTCTGGGGGTATTGCAAAATGACACTTTTTAAGGGAGGCCTTATAGTAGAAGAATGTGTTCATTTCGTGGATATTTACTTTGTGAAGAGCTGCCTTAGAGGCACAATAGAAATGCGCGTTGGCAAGCAGCACATCACTGCAGTCTAATTACCAGTTGAAGTCTTAATATTAAGATGTGATGACAGTCATCAAAGTAAAGCAGTCTTACATGACATTGTAGAGAAAAGGCAGGCAGGTTGCAGAGGAGTGGCAGAAAGTAGCATGGGCAAAATGTCCTTCTCAACTCCCAGCATGAAGATCAAGGCAATATTATGTCTGTTGAGGCAGGTGACCAGGTTCTGAAGCAACTGAGATCTCAGATGTGATGGGTGAATCAGTGAGATTTAAGCAGGTCATGGATGGGTCTTCTAGGCTGTTGTGAGTGACAGGCATCACTGCTGGTGTCAGCACTGATAGCAGAAAAAGGTATCCAGAAAGTTTTCTGAAGAGGTTCAGTTTGAGGTGATGGTTAGCTGGCTTGTGAGGTGCTGTGAGAAAAGAAGAGATCCAGATAAAAGTGAGGAGTCTACAAGAATGAACCTAGATGTGGTAGTCAGAATTATTCTTCTCATAAGGTTACTTGTAACTCACAGAAACAAAGAAAACTGAGGTTTGGAAGCGAGGCTTCCAGAAGCCTTAAATCTTTAAAGCTAGATTTGGTTGTGCAGGGTGTTCCAAGGTTGCTACAAGTCTGGAGGTTCCACAGCTTCTCTGCATTGCCTGTTACAGTGCAGAACCTTTTTGCCACATCAGGGATGCTTTTCTTATTTCCAACCAGAATTTCCCTTCCTGCAGCTTTTGGCCATTGCCCCACGTCCTATTGTTGTGCACATCTGTGAAGAGTTCGGCTTCATTTGCTCTGTAACTCTCCTTCCCTCCCACTGCGTAGGTAGTAAAAAACTGCAGTCTTTGCTTCTCCAAGCTCAGCAAAGACAGTTGTCTTAGCCTCTGCTCATAGGCCATATTCTCTTGCTCCTTGGTTATATTACTTGATGTTTGCTGGGCTGTCTGCAGTTTGATCACATCTCTTGTGTATTTGCTGGGTAGAGGAATCAGTGGTTTATTTGCCTTCCTGATTCTACTCTTGCTAATGTAGTGCAGAATGTCATTAACCTTTTGCTGCAAGGATGTACTACTGACTCATGCTCAACTTCCAGTCACTGGGAATCCACAGGTACTGCAGAGTTGCCACCTGTCTAGTCAGTCAGCAGCCTGCAGTGGCAGCCCCTGCCCCAAGTATGGGACGTGGTATTTATCTTTTTTGAGCTACCTGAGGCCCATTTCTCCAGTCTTTCTGAATAGTAGCCTTGCCCGGCCGTTTTTCAGCCATTCCCCTCCATTTAGTGTCAGACATGATGTTGCTGAGGGGGCTTATGTTTGATTATCAGTCACTGATGAAACTTTTAAACAGCTCCAGTGTTGACCCATGAGGAGCATCACCTGTAACTAGACTGTTGCTAGTCTTTGAACTACTGATCACTGTTATTTAAGCCCAACACTCCAGACAGTATTTCTTCCTTCAAGCAGTTTTGCAGTCCAGTCCAGTCCATACTTTCCTCATTTGGCTACTGGGATATGAGAGGAGGCTATTCTGAAAGCTTTACTGAAGTCAAGATAAATAAGATCTACTGGTATTAAGGGCTAGAGAAAGAAAGATGCTTAAAACCAGGGCTTGAAGCTCCTCAGGAAGTGGGAAGCTTTGGGCTAACTAGAGGAGCAATTTTAGATCAGTGCAAGTGAGGGACTGGGGAAGACTGACTCATAGAAACAATGAGAAGAAGTCTCCAAGATGGTTGTTGTGGCTGATGATGCTGGTTTAGGCTCTTTGTTCATTTGTTCCCTAGTTTTGACATGTAGCACTTCTTAAAAAAGCAGTGGGCTCTTTTCCTGGCTTATCTCAGTTTTCACTAAGCATTTTCCCAGTGCAGATTTATTTTAAATTGTGCTACTTCTCTAGCTATGTAATTGCTGCAGGCATCTCTGGAAACTGTCTCAGACCAAAGTTCTCTCAACAAACCTGATTTATTAAATGTGGCACTTCCAAAACAGTGCTGCAGATGAAAGAGCATGACCATTGCTGGCTAAGAAGGAGCTTAAAGTCAGAAAGACTTTAAAATGATTAATCAAGTGTTATTGGCCTAGAGAGGATTCTTTGCTAAGCATTGAGACCTCTTAGAGTCTTGAGCCAGCTTAGGCACATTTTCTGTATATGCACTTTAGAGCTACAGTATTTCTGTAGTTAGTTAGCCTTGTTTCTGTCTGCTTAGTTGACACTTACTTTAGTGTTTATTCTGCATAACCTTTTCCTTTGTCGTAAAGGAGAAAGTATTTTATGTAATTGGCAAAGAAATCTAGTCACTGTCAAATTGTGCTGCCTTTGGATTAGGAGTGTTTAGAGTGATGAGATAGTGATTGCAGTAGATGAATGCCTGCAATGTTGCTCCTATCCAGCATTTGATGCTCACTAACTATTGAGAAAAGGTAACTGACTGAAACTGTAGTGTTTTCCACAGGTTGTAGGGTAGGTTTTCTAGTTCTGTCTTGGTAGTATGGTAAATAGAATAGACAGGTTATTCCTGCAAAGACTTCATAATATTTTTATACTATATTTTGTTCTAGTTTTCAGTATTTAAACTGTGAGTCCATGCCTCAAAGGATTTGCCATGATTCAGTATGGAGACTTTCGTCTTCAGGTTAATGGCTTGTATCTGATTGCAGGATCGGAAAAGCCTGTGAGGAGCTGCCTGAAATAAAGTGGCAGCCTCAGTCCATTTCTAGAGAACATGTGCTATATCCCACGGATGCATGAAAAGTTGCAAATAAAGAGTCTGTAAAATATATATAAAATTGGATTTTGCATATCCAGTTTAGGATTAAGACAGATAATAAAATACAGACAATCCTGTGTATTTGAAGTCTGCTTTTGAGCTCTTCTTGGATCTTAGCTTTAATACTATATTTTTTGAAACACCCACATTTTCCTAATTACAGTAGTTTTCTTTGATATGTAGAAAAATCATGGGATGGTATTTGTGGCCCAGTGTATATATAATATAATTTATTGTTTAAATTACGCAACATAGGATTGACATTTCCACTGTTTTTAAGCATAAAGCTGTTTAAGTACCTGAAAACAGATGACATGGTAGCTTTTATTGCATCATTGTTGTACATTAGTGTAAAATACAAATATATTTATCTTTATTGTTTTGAAATCAGTGTGTTCTAGGACTATGGCTTCCAAAACCCCAGTTGGATTCATTGGGCTGGGTAACATGGGAAATCCAATGGCAAAAAACCTGGTAAAACACGGATATCCAGTTATTGCATATGATGTATTCCCAGAAGCTTGCAAAGAATTTCAAGACTTGGGTGCTCAGGTATAGTAATAAACTTTCTTTATTCCAACAATAACTGTGTCTTGAATGGTTCCTGTATGCAGTGCAACTAAATCGTCTGGGGTTTTTTCATGGTAAAGATCACAATCAGAACTGAAACAGCACAATGAGTACAATCTGAATCTGTGAGGTTTCAGTTAGAGCAAAGGTGTGATTCTATCCCAAGTAATTTTCCTGCTGTTGGCCAGAATTGCTACCTTGTCAGACTTCTAGCTGTCTTTCTTCCCCCCACTTTTTATGAGAGTAGGTTGATGGCCTGTTCTTTCACCTTCTCCTTTCTCCTGCTTCCTTCTCCCCTAGGTCTCGATGGCCAGTGGGCTGCTTTTCATCTGATTCCTGCTTTGACCTTTTCAGGTTAAATGACCCTAGTTAAAACTTCCTGCTGGCATAGCTGTAAGGGTTATAGGGACATATGAGCTTTCCTGCTGCTTCAAGGTGCAGTCCTCAGGGGCAGGGGAAAAATCTAATTATTTAAGTGCTTATTCTCTTGGAGGCGAGGAAGGATATGGTGAGAGAAGAGGAAGGAATGAAAAGGAAAAAAGGGGGAAGGAAATTGATTGCACTAAGGAGGTTTACCTTCCTGCAATATACCCTGCAAAATCTTGGCCCTGTTCCAGCCAGTCCTATTGCTTTTCTTAATCTGCTAATGCCCCCAGAACCCTGTTCAGTCTCTCAGGTGGTTGTGTCTTTTCTAGGTGTCTGCAGCACATTTGAATGGTTTTGACATACTTCAAAGCTGTCACAATTTAGACAGTTGTGGGCAGATGGATACGTGCTTAAAACGCTGAAAAAAGGAGTGCAGTGCAAAAATAATCCTCTCATGTAACAATGTAGGGGATAGAAGGGAACTTCCCAGCAGTGGCAAGGAAATTGTTGGTAGATCTAGACAGTGGAACTGTGTGCCTTAAAAGTCTAAACTTACAGAGCTAATTACAGCTGTTTCAAATAATGAGATACCATCAAGATTCCTAAAAGATAAAATGATACCACACACCTGTTAGCAATTAATTGCAGCTCCCCTTGAATAATTACAGAATCTTAGCCTTAAGTGGGAAAGTAAGCTTTTCAGCTTCTTTTCCTAGCTACTGTTCTTGTTTCGGAAAAGCAGCCAAGACCCTCCGGCATGAGCCAGACTTGTCTTGAGTAAGACTGGGCAAATAGAAGAGGCTGTTTTGAGCTGTTGGTTGTATTTTTAATTCGTGTTCTGCAGTGGGATCTCTTTGCTGTGGCTGCCCATGTTGATAGCTTTTTGCCTTTGTAATAGAATCCTTGGCATTCACTGCAAGACTTAACATGTGATAATAAAGGTGAACTGTAATGCCTTTAAAAATAAAGTCAAAAGTGTGTTTTAAGATCATAAATCACTAAAAGAATACATGAGTAGGCTTAAATACAAATAAAACACACTTAAAATATGTGAATATAACTGCCTCTTCTTGATCTATAGGTGTAAATCCTATTCCAACACTTTTTTCAGGAGTTGAAAACTTGTGGGTCCATGGGGCCTTGTAGAAACTGCTGCAGAAGGAACATTGGGCTCTAAGGGCTGCTTTCTCTTTGGTCTGGCTGGTAGGATAAAACCATCAGGAGTGCTACGGGGTGAAATGACCCCAAGAGACAGTAAACTTAGTCAAATGTCCATTGTTTAAGGCCAGTGCTACTACCAAGGTATATGGTGGATGTGGGATGTCTGACCATAAATCTGAAGTCTGTGACTCCACTTTCTTTGGCCACTGAAGTAAAGGACTGGGAGGTGATACATGTCAGAAAGCAGCCATCTGCCTGCTAATGATGAATAGTAAGAGGAAGACTGGCTGAGCAGGAGCATATGGAACCACTTGGGGTGAAACTTGGAGAAAGTTGGAAGGCTACAAACAAAGGAGAATAGTGAACAGTGCTGTGAGCGAGTAGGCTGCCTCGACACTCTACTTACTGTCTTTACCCTTTGTCATTAATTATAATTATTTTCCTCACACAGTGGAGTAACTGTATGTTTCAGTTTACAGGTCTTTGTGTCTAAATCTTATCTCAGATTTAGAAGATTGAGAGTGTTACCAGAGTCATCAGAGGCATAAAGCATCATAAAAATAGAGTTTCTTCAGGGTACAATAAGAATGGCATTTCAGGCAAATAATAATTAATTGACTTACTGTAAATTTAAGTAAGAAAAGTGGGGAAGCAGTTTGGAACAAATACAAGCAGATGAACATATTGAAGGGCAGAACCAATGACTAGCAGTGTGAAGAAAAGTCTCTCCTATCCAGTTGCATACTGCAAAAGTTTGCTTGAACTAAACACAAGTATCCGAACATGTACAGACCTCAGTGGGCTGCTACTCTGAGCTAGTATGGTCTGTGTTGGTAATCAACAATTAGTATTTGATATGTTTTTTAAAAGTATGAACATATTCTTAATGATTTCAAATGCGTAATATTTTATAATAGCTTTCAAATCATTCAACTTTTTTTCTGAGACAGAAAGTCCCAAATAAAATAAATTTTTATGTGCTACTTATTGAACCAGGTAGGTGGATTTTTTCAGGCAATATTATTCATATTTGTTAAGAGTACCAAAAGGCCAAGTGTGACAATTCCCACTTTTAATTTCCACTTTGTTTTGCTACTTACTTCAAGGTAGAAGAAAGATTTTCCTTTGTATGGTTGTGGAAGTACTGTCCCAGTCTGTACATTTTTAATCTCATTTTCTTCATGTAAAAGTCATGTTAGTGTTTTGAAAGACATTGATGGAATTTCTGTGTAGATGACTACTGTAACTATGTCTCTTTGTATCTGTATTGCTTAAGAATTGTTTAAAACTGTAACCAAAACCCAGCTATCTTCTATCGACATAGCCAAGTAGAAATTTGAGGCTGATGTACTGTTTCAGTTGTGTGCCCAATATAGTATGTTTTTCAACTTCTGGTTGAAAGATACAAATGGGCCACTGAGTCGTCAGCTGATACCCTGAAAACCTCTAACAATACTGGAGATCATAGTTTCAAATAAGAAGATATACATAAATTCAGGTTCCAATTACACACTTCCTCTCTCCACTTCTAATAATACACATTGGGACTGAACCAAACCAGAGATGCTCAGAACTAAAGACAAAGGTGTCATACTTCTTTTTAAAGAGATAGGCTCTTTGGTCTTCAGGGAGGCAAGTCACAAAATTAACTAATCAGTTATAGATGGTTTGTTGCTTATAATTGCCTCATTTATTCCTGCTAACCTTTGTTCTTTAGACTAGAGCATGTTTCCTTTTGTAACTGTGTGGTATCTCAGAAGATGTGTGCAGTATTTACTTATTCTTTCAAAACAAAATCTGCATGTTTCTCAGTACCATCTATGCCAGTTCCTTTACTTTTTTTTCCCCAAGAGCCTTGTTCAGTGACTATATAGTCTTCCCTTCTTTTGCTCAGAAGTCAGAAAATTAAGAAGTTTCTCATGCTGTATCCCAGAAGTCCTTCAAGGTGTAATTCAGCATTTATTACTAAGTACTGAAATCAGACTTGATCCTCCTAGACTAAAGATAAAAGAATAAGCTGTGTTTTTGTTGCTGTTATCCCTGGGCTCTGAATGTGATAACTGTGCAATTTTAAAGAAATTAATTATTTCAAACCAGTACTGGACAGAAGTCTTAGTGGTAAATGCTTTCCAAGTGAAACTCACTACTTAACTGTCAATATTTCATTTGTCATGTATGTCTATTAAATGCTATACTGCCTGCCTCTGAAAGTGAGTTGGGAAGGGTAATATACCTTTAAAGGTATGATTATTTATTTTGAAAATCGTTCATATCTTTCTTGTGAAGGATGCTTGAGCTGGTAATTTGCCTTTTTAAAAATGCCAATTGTAATATTTTGAGAAATATCAGTTGGTTTATCTGATTTCTTTTAAGGTGAGGCTCAGAGGTGCATTAAGTAATTTTTTCCTTTTTTCCTCAGTCTTCCCCTCTTTCAATGCCATATATAAGATAAGGAAAAAAGTGAAAATTTTTGTGATCCTTTCATGTTGTCCTTCCTCCGAAACACCGTAGAGCAATATTTTGAATAGATGCATAGTTTGCAGTGAATTGAAGATTCATGAATGGGTTGATGGGATGAAAGCATGCCCTTTGGCAGATGTTATGGAGAACCTTCCATGATAGGAGATCCTTTTCATTTTTTTTATTTTTCTTTTTCTGATCTAAATAACCAATATTTTCATTAGGAGAGGAATTTTTCTTGTTTTAATTTTTGTTGTTGTGACCAGTGGCCAGTGAATACTAAAACCTAACTCAGCGAATGTGTCTGACATCTCATTTTCAGGAAGTGTGGAAGCTTACATTGTTTGGGTTTTTTTCTTTAAAAGGTAACAGAATCCCCAGCAGACGTAGCAGAAAGAGCAGACAGAATTATTACCATGCTGCCTTCTAGTCCCAATGCCAGAGAAGTATACACAGGAGCAAATGGAATTCTAAAGTAAGATTTTTTTTGTAGTTTGGAGAATTTCCACTCAAGGTTTATCTGATGATTGCTGTTGTTGTAACTCTTGCTGTGCCTTCAGGGCACTTAATTCAATGTTCTCTGTTCTGTCACTATTGATATTTCTAATTATATGAGTTGTCTTATACAGTGCTTGCTTTTGAATGGCTTTTGGCTAAAGTCTTAATTTTATTTTCAGTAAAATAATAACTTATGTGCATTTTAGGCAACTTAAGTATTACCTACCTTTTCAGTTACATGGTTCTTTTGCCATAATATAATGGTACTACCTTCAAGTACAATTAGAATATTTGCTGACAACAATTATTTGCTCAAATACTCTTTTTTTTACTTGAAATCCTATACATTAAATGTTCTGAAGAGATGCCATTGTGTCTTATGGTATTAAAGTGTATTAACATAGAACGGCTGACAAGGCTTCCTTGATTTCTACTCTTCTTACTATCTTTTTATTGCACAAAAAATACCTAAAGAGTTTGTTTAATGTGAAACAGTGGTTTTTAACTTCTGTGGAGGGATTTCCACTGCGCCTTAAATCCATAGTCTACAGAATTCTAATGCTCAGAATTTTGAACTTGCCAAACCAAAAAATAAATATCATTTAAAAGTCTGTTCTGGCTACATGTGTACTGCTCCTGGCAGGCTGACTAATGCTACTGGAAACGTCTGAGGATCATACAGGCTCTTACAGCTATCCAGGTTAATAAGGTAGAGGAAGAAACATACCGAAGACAAAAGTACAGTAGATTATCAAAATACAATGATGCCTTTTGAGGTATTGATTGTACAATATTAAGATGCAGTGAAAAGAAAATGGAAGTAGAGGAAAGGGATTTCTGTTGTTCTTCCTATACAGGAATAATTGTTCCTTCCTTCTCTTACTGTCTGTAGTTTAATTCCTCATAAAGTAGGACTGAGCAGATCTGAGTATCCGTAGCTTAGACCCTTCAGGGAAGATGGGTAATTGGATCAGTCCCCCAAAGCTGGGCAAACAGCTGTGGGAGAACTGTACCCATGATGGCAGTGGTTTGAAGAGCGATTGGCAGTACAGCCAGTTAAATCTTATGAGTACGTAGATGTGGAAAATGCAGCAGGGAGCGGAGGATGTGAAAAGCAGTCCTAATGCTGCTACAGTTTCTCAGCCTCTGTATTAAGAGAAGGAAGTGTAATTTGACAGTAGTGGGTAGTTGTTGCTAAGTGACCTGGTCCTGACTGGTTTGACTTTCATAATTTTCTAAAGCTTTTAAAGCTTTACAGAACAAAACATTAATAACATGAAGTGTTTAAAGGTTGACTTAGTCATCCCTCCTTGTTACCAAGGAGCCTGTGCCACTGCTCCTTGTTCTGAACATAAGTGGAGATGATGTAGTACCTTATCTGCTGCTCTGGTTTTTGTTTGCATGTGTTCAAACTGCAGCAGCTTGTCCCTTCCATGAAAGGGGACAAGTTTTGTGTATGTGGCACTGTTTGAGTCTGGAGTTCCAGGGGCGTCACAATGTACGTATACATTGAGAGAATATGTCCAGCAATCTAGGTGACTCAATTAAGTGAAATCCACCGTCCTGCCAACGGTATGCAAGGTACAGTGGAGCTCTTATCTGTCATGATTAGCTTTAAATGGGACACCTTTTCATGACTGAAAAATTCTGCTCTTTGATTTCATGGTGATTGCTGGTCAGGTGAACTTGAAATGATGGTGCAATTCAATGGAAAGAGGGATAAAAATAAACTTTGTTGTGGAGGGCAAGAAAAAAGGTCAAATTTTGCAAATTACAAGAATTTTATTGTATTTTTTTAATCAGGTATATGACTTTCTGTGTTCTGCAGTTTGCAGTACAGATCTGCCTACATGTAGTGGCTATCAGTGAGAAAACATTTTTCTCCATGCTTCACTTCAAATCTTCAGTGGGCTTTTGTGGTCTTAGTTACGGTCTTTATGTAGAATAAATTGTAGCAACGATTAAAAGAATGCAATCAGACCATTTTAATGAGAATTTAAGATACTGTATATATAAAAAGAACATTGGATTGTTATATATTAAAATATATATAAAAATATATTTAAAGTTGCTTAGAACGCATCTTATGTACGGTCTGTACATAATATACTGCACAACTTGTACCATGGAAGGTTTTCCTAGTGCACCCTTTTTGTGTAATATTTTTATAATGGTGTTTAAGAAGAACATCCTTTTTTTGTGTTCAGATTTTATTGGGCTTTGAGTGATTCAAAACTGCAGAATATATATTTAGCAGTATAAATACTAAGCAGATCTTGCTAAATAGGTTTTAAAACTTCATAGTATACCAAAAAATGTCTACACACTTATCATGCTAAGGGAAGCCAGTGCCATGGTAATAATTGCAAATATCTTCTGAAAATAATAGTAATAATAATAATAATAAATCTCCCTTTTAGGAAAGTGAAGAAAGGCTCATTGCTAATAGATTCCAGCACTATAGATCCCGCAGTTTCAAAAGAATTAGCCAAAGCTGTTGAAAAAATGGGAGCGGTTTTCATGGATGCCCCAGTTTCTGGAGGTAAGTCTTCATTAGCAGTTTGCCTCATGTTGGACAAAATTGTGTCTTTGTTTGCAATTTCAGTCACCAATTTGTACCCTTGTTGCTATTTTCCTTGATATATGTATAGTATTCTGTTTCGCTGTTGTTATATACTCCTGTTATAGGAGTATTGTTGTTATAATACTCCTGTTATAGGAGTATTTTTAGGCTTTAGGAGTATGCTTTTGTGTTAGACTTGGAGAAACTGAGCTTTCTTGGGATATGGTACAGTGGTCCTTTTAATTTAACTTCTTTCATGAAGTTGCATTTCTATGCAGTTATTCATATCCCTTCAGCTTCCATCTGTTTGTTTCTTTTAGGGAGAAACTGGTTGTCATTAAGCAGTTCTGTTGCTTTTTCATTAATTAAAAAGGAGAGAATGAAGTGAGGAATATACGAATTCTTTATCAAAAGAAAACGGAGCTTTTGCCTGGTTTTGTAAGAATTGAAGAATGTGGGTGATTACTCTCTATTCTTAAAAGTTACTAACTCTTGATCTCTGAATATTTCGTATCTTGTAAGAAATACTATAGAGCAGGGAAGTCTTACATTTTGTGGACAGAGGAGAGCAGAAACATAAAATTAATGTTTTGAAAACAAAACCATAACTGATAATTTCTATTGTTGAATTCTTCTCCAAAACATCTAAAATTAGAAGGGGAGGAAAGCTTATGTTATGTGGGAGAATCTTGGGGTTTTTACAATCCACACTAAAAATCAGTGCAAGTGGCATTTTGAGAATTCTCTATTTTTGTGATGAGTGTCAGTGCTGAGGAAAAACTAACAATCTTTTTAATTTTCAACTGCAAACTAAGGCAGGATTTCACTACACACTAGAAGCCAAAATTTTCATCCAAATTCTATTGTGACCAGAAAGTAGGAAGATCCAGGTAGGTGATATTGTAGAATATAATGGAGAAGACAAGGTTCTTGCTTTCCAGCCAAAATATTTGTTCTGTTTTATAAAGCTAGATAGCTAATCAGCCTGGGAATAAAAACCACAGGAAAAATGTACTATGCGCAGATTATGTGTCTGCCTGATCCTTTTCTTAAGCACAGCAGAGCTTTCTGCTTATCAGTTGGGCAATTCTGATGTCTTCTATGTTGTTTTCTTTAATCCCTTTCCATCAAATATGTTGTTTGCCTGAGGGAATTATCTACCTTTAAGAAATGTCTGTAATTTAATTTTGCCTGTAAGTTTTTGCTGTAAGGCTGACTGTAACTACAAAGAAAAAAAGTTTGTTTCTGAAAGAACCTTAAGATTTTTTTCCTTGAGAAAATGGTAAGGCCAAGACAGAGTGTTAATATGATAACATATAGTTGTATGACTACAGGTGGCTTTTTTGGTGTTAGTGGTTTATCTGAATACAAATAACTTGGTGGTTAGTGTCAGTTACAGACTGAGGGATATCCTGAAGGAGGGGGAAAGAATTGAGACTTAACTTTCTAGTCCTTAATATCTCTGTGAAGGCCAAGGAGTGCGCCGTACAAATCATGTTTAAAGTGGGCAGTTGCTAGAAATGTGGAGAAGTTAAGTCTGTTGGAAAAAACCTTTTAATGTTATACTTTGTTATTTCCATCTTTCAGTACCTAACACATCAAGTCTTTGGGGTACTTTTATATGTCCTGACTGCATTGTTGGCCTTCAGACAAAGCACTAAATGGAGAAGTATGCTCGGCTCTCTAGAAATTGGCAGGCACTTTTGCTGTTGCTGTGCAATGCAATAGACTTGGCAGGAGTATGAAGGAGGGTGTTTGTGGGGCGTAGGGAGGAGGAAGAGAAAGCAGCATGCCTGAACTGTCCCCTTTAGAGCTGTCTGTTTACTAGCTGTTACTGGCAGACAATTCCACTTGTGTTTTTAGGTATTTGGGTGTTCCCTGATGTTAACATTCATCTGCACCGCGAACAAGTTCACAAACTGAATAATATTTTGAAAATTGCTTGGTTTGTAAACCCTAGGGAGAGATAGCGGTGATTTTAATCTTGTCCTGATATTGCAAATGAAGAATCTTTGGGCATGGCATTCGGGCCAGATTTTAATGGCTTGTTTGCAGGCTTGCCCCCGAAAGATTCTTTCCCTTGACCTTTTTCAGATGGACCTGCATGCCAACGTAGTAGTGCTGTCTTCTTCATAAGATTGGCCTACAGCATTTACTTGCAGCTTACAGTCAGAACCCATTAAGTTGAAGTTGATGAACCAAGTCACTGTAGTATTATTTTGTATTAACTGACTTCAGAAAATACTTCTCATCCCAGTAGTTGCATGCAGATTATGCTGTTAATACTGTCTAGAGATAGCAATCGCTTTAGCCTGGGATTAGGATCTCTTGCAGGTCCACATGTGAAAGTTGTGTCATGGTTCCCAGTGCTGCCCTGGTTTGTGACCTCTTTGTGAGCGTAAGACAAATGAAGAAACATCTTCAATATCCATATTATTTTTTTTTTTTTAATATAGAGAGCAAATTTATCTCGGTGTGAAGATTAGATTCTTCATCTTTGTATGTAAAAAGTATTTTGAAGCACACATTATCTCAGAAGTATATTTAAAACCGACTTTGGTTGGCACAAGATACTACTGGCTAAGTACAGGATCTAAATTTAGCATGCAGGAATTGTGTCATATTTGTCCTCCTACTGGTAGCAGTAGAAGCATGATACAGACTCTCACCTTGTAATCCAGAGCAAACTTCACTAGTGGCTTTACTGACACTGCTGTAATAGTTCTCCCTCTTTAACTTAGTATACAAAATATTCATTCTCTAAAGTACATTGGCTGTTTTTTTTTAATTTCTGATGTGATTCTTTCTCTGTTGTAAACATTGTTAGTGTTCAGATACTACCTTTTCAACTTTTTCCCCCTTCCACTGACTATTGAAACTACACCAGCTCTGTATCTGCTCAAAATACATTGTACTGCATTCTGTTGGAACTTCACAAGAAGACGTGACAGCTTGATTTGTTGTTCTGGTTTTGGAGGTATGAAAGAAATATTTTCAACTCTTTTGTAAGTCTGGTACTTCAAGATCTGATGAGGAAACTTACGAAGATCTTCCCCCTTACTGTATCCCTCAGACAAGAGAGTAGTCAGTTAAAAAGTCAGACTGCTAATTGTTTATAACAGCTGTCATATGGAGAACTGTAGTCATGGTAAAATGGTAATAAAGACTAGAATAAAAGATTTTGTTTTTAGGAACTGTGTGTTGGAGGTGGCTAGAAGAGGTTGTAGTTTCAATTCCAGCTGTCATTTCAAACTGTTTCATCTTAAAGTATTGCTTCCACAAGCTTGAGCTAATCTTTAAGTGATGGAAACAGTATTCCTTCTAACACTGACAAGTTAAGACTTCATGTCACTGATAGTGTAGAGTATGTGAGTCCTTGAAGGGTGCATTGCACACTTATTCCCTGCATGGCCAGATCTGTACTTAATATGGAGCAAAGGAAAAAAAATATTAGAAATACTCTGGAGATATTTTATTTTATTTTATTTTGAAGAGCAATATATTTCATGATTCCAGCTTTTTTTTTTTTTTTAAAGACATCTTCCTAAAGCAGAAGTGAATTATGTGTTTCTCTTACTTGAACATTGAAGGCACTTTGTGCCATGTATTTTGCAAAGGAAGCAGATGAGTTAAGGCTTTATGCACACTAATGTTTGCAAAGATGATTTGAAAGACATTTTCACGTTAGACTAAATAATAGGAATTAGGAATGAGTAGTTAAAATGTTGCAATCTCTTAGCTTGTAAATTCTATTGTAATGAAGATGTATAATCAATATCTTAGCCAGAATTAAACTGATTTAATGGACCTATCTTTGCTGGAGAGCCTTTGTAGAGCTACTTGAACTGGCTTCATTATGTTGTGTCTGCTTTGTTTCTTTAGCTTTGTGCACCTTTAGAGAAATGCAGTCATGACTTTATGGGAATGAAAGAGTTGGTGGGTTGATTCAATGTCTCTAATTTGAGACATCATGTAATTTTTTAATAAACACAAAGAATAAAATAAGGAATCTCCTGAGTTCAGTGGAATAGAGGTTTGGTGTGGTTTTGATTTTCTGGTCTAGCAATGCAGTGATTTGATCTGCTAGGATCCTTGAAACACTAGCGACAGGTTCATGAATTTAGAACTAATAGTTCTGACATATCCCCCTCAATGGCAGGTGTTCTTATTGTTAAGGAAAAACATCTAAAGGCATAGCAGTATTTTCTCCATTATTATTTCTGGATTTATTTTTTTATGCTTTATTTTTAAAGCCTAAATGTGTATACTCAGAATGGCCGCAATGTTCTCTGTGTTCCTGGTACTGTGCATAACACTTTTACCTCATTTCCTTTGCTCTTCCTCAGTCACTACATGCCTTGTGTAAATTTTTCTTTCCTGACATGTTTCTTAGTTTCTCTGTTTACATTTTATGCTGCATACTCATTTTTTGCGAAGTCTATGATCTAGGGATGGTAGTAGAAGTTACAATGTACAACCCTAATACTAAAGGTAGTGTGAAAAATATTACTGAGTTTTTCTGAAATTTAGATGAGGGAAAATAACATGGGAAGTAACTGATGACAAGAAAGTGAAGAATTGGGTGAACTGATTTAAGGTAGCTGAAATGACGATGAAGAAATACTTTGAAATCTGAGATGCTTAAAAAGCTTCTGATTTCTAATAACTTACATTTTAAATTATATAACAATACTTGTTTGTCAAAATAAAGCTAGTTTAATAGACCTCTTTTGTTGGAGAGAAGATGGAAAGGAATTAAGAGCTTGAAAGTCTTACACGTTGATAAAATGTGTATTTTGACACAGGGAGGGGAGGAAGTACAAACCCTGTGCAGATATCACTATGTTGGCAGCAGCTGCTGTTTCAGAAGAGTTAGGTAGTGTATTTACTTATGTGCTGACTTTGCAAGGCATTTTTCTTCTCTAAGTCTATTATGGCTTTTGCATTCTCTATAAAATAAAAGGTAGCAGAAGAATAAACAGATTTGTTGAGAGTGTCATCTAAAAATGTTCACTGGGGTGGAGACAATTATCCTAAAATTACTAAAAGGGTGGAATAAATGATTTTATTAAAGCATATTGTATATTTTGGCAATAAAATTGTCTGTAGTCTGGCCAAATAGTGACCAATGTGCTGAGAAACATATCTGTCTCCGTTTATTCGAAGGTGTAAAGATGAGTTATTCAGGCTAGCTCAATGGGGTATAACCAGGAATAATAGGCTGGAAATCATTAAGGAAAGAAAAATGCGTGCTGTGTCTACCAGGAAAAATATCCTAACAACATTCTTCATACACTGTGGAATAATTTCCAAAGGAGATGGTTGAAGCCAAGTATCTCGACATGCTTTCAACTGGGCTGGGCAAAGTGCTAGGAACTATTCTGTAGGGAAAAATCTACAACTGGCAGGAGGATGGCTATATGATCTAATCGGTCTTTTCCATCTCTAATGTCTACAATTCTGTTGTATTCTCACACATGGTGTTCAAAAACAGTTAAGGAAAACTGTCCAGATGGAAGTTAGAAATCCCTGTGGCACTCTTTGAAAAAGAGTAAGGAATAACTGCAGAGTTAGAGCCAACATTCCTTCTCTCAGGAAAAATGGTTCTAATATTCGCAGCTGTATGTGAGCTGTTACCACATTCCTAATAACTGCTCTGTTTGCTTGTGGTTACTTTAATGCTAGTATCTGGCTCTTCCTGTCAACTGTTCTGAGATACCCAGAGTAAGAAAGATCTACAAATGTCAGCCTGTCATAAGTCCTAGGGAATAAAAGTTTTAATTTAATTTATTTCTTTAATTTTTGATTGCTTCTTCTAGAGAATGCTTAAAGTTAAGGGGTTGCAGGTAGTGTTTGGGAGTATTTCTGAAATTATGACTTTGAAGCTTTCTACAAAGTTTGTTTTGGTTTTAAACATTCATGGGCTTCTTTTTCTCTTTGTTCTTTCCGTGGAGTGCTTGTTCAAAGTGTGTCTTTTTCTTGTAGTCAAAAAACCTAGCGTGACTCCTGTGCTTTGGACAGTGGAGATGATGAGCACCAGACCTTAATAATCCCCTGACTCCATCAGAGTCCTAATTCTGCACTATGCTAAATGTGGATGGTGCATGTCATTTTGAGCCCAGCACCACGCACACCGGAGCAGAAGTCTGAACTAGAAGGCACCATGCAGGGTAGACTCGGAGTCCCACCAGCTAGGAGCATTGGAGGTGCCACTGAAGAAGATGCAGTTTTCTCTGAATCTTAATACAAAGCAGCTGTACTTGCAATTCAGTGTTGCCTTAAACAGATTTTTTCAGTCTGTGTAGAACTCTTGTTTTTTTGGAGAGGAAAAAAAAGTCAAGAGAAATCTGACTTACTGGTTTCAGCTGTTCCTAGTAGCTGGAACAGTGCTGGATATTTTTAGTTTAGAATTAGAGTAATGTTGATAACACACTGATGTTTAGTTGTTGCTAAGTAGTGCTTACTTCAAGTCAAGGACTTTCAGTTTCCCATGCTCTGTGAATATGGAGGTGCACAACAAGCCAGGAAGGAGCATTGCCACAAGAGCTGCTGACCTGAAGTGGCCAGAGGCATATATTCCATTGCATAGAATGTCATGTTCAGTATATAAACTGAGGGAATTGCCTGGGAGGCCTGATTGCTGCTTAGGAATGGGTTGGACATTGGTCAGTGGAGCAGCTGTATCACTTGTCTTTCTTGGATTTTATTTCGCTCTCTCTTTTTGTTGCCTCCCTTTTCATCACCATTTATTATTATTACTACTACTATTGATATTGTTATTATAATTATTGTATTTTATTTCAGTTATTAAACTGTTCTTATATCAACACATGGATTTTACTGTTTTTTTATGATTCTCCTCTCCATCCCACTGGGGAAGGGTATGTGAGCAAGTGGCTAGATGGTACTTCTTTGCCAGCTGGGGTTAAATCACAACGCATACTTAAATGAATTGGGCCACTGAAGACATGGCCCAACATAGAATTACATGTTTTATTTTGTCTCTTAGTCATCAAGGGAGATCCGCAGATCTTACACTAGACATGTGGAAAGAAATATTAACATCCTAAGTGTCTCAACCTTGGGACACATGTTAAGTCTTAGGACACATTTGTGCAAACTGCTCTGTGTTGAAGAGCACTCCTTTGAAGGCCCTTTAAACTTAAACCAAATGAGAAAAAAAGAAAAGAAACAAACCCACATGGGTTTGCTTTGCAGGCAGGGACAGCTAACCTTGTCTTGTAGTGCAGGCCTTTGAAAGTAAATCACTTGTTGATCCCCCAAATAGCTGAATCCAGGATCAGTAGGAATGAACGCTGATCTTCTGCTGACTCCCATCTGGATGATGCTGGTATTCTGGGTTCCTTGTGTTTCATTTTTAAAGTCATAGTGTTGAGTTGGCCAACTCCTGGATTTATTTATGACAATATTATCCTGTGATCTGGAGCCATTCTAAGTCACTGGATCGTTGCAAAATGTTGTCTTGTAGTGGAGGACATTTTTTTGTTTTGAAAAGCATCTTAAATTTTGCAAATAAAAGGGGGGAGAATGTTCTAGCAGAAGTAGTCCTTCTGCACTTCAAACAAATACCTGAAAATTATTCTGTATTTGCAGTGTTTACTGTAGTGCCACCTATTGTGAGACAATTCCGTAGCTTGAGCTTTTGTCCTTAGCAGAGCAGTTCCTGGTTAATCCACAGGGAGCACATAGAAATAGCAAGATTTCCTAATTCTTCTTCCTTCAACCACATTTAAATAAACATGGTTTGTATCATGAAATAAAACTGTAAGGGAAACAATATTGCCTTTTACCATTAATAAGCATTTAGAATCCTGCTTTCAGCATACAAACTATGTAAATGTTCACCTTTCGGTTTGTCCAACAGTATATAGTCCTGTTGGCCCACCACTTCAGTCTACTGAGAAGCGGAGGACAGAGGGGACTCTTGCAGTTCAGAGCTAAGAAACCGTTTTTAACTACAGTTTTCTTCATGCCAAGCACAACATAGGACCTGAAGTGGGAAAAAAAATTTACTTACTGCAC
This sequence comes from Origma solitaria, assembly GCA_013397895.1. Taxonomy (NCBI): domain Eukaryota; kingdom Metazoa; phylum Chordata; class Aves; order Passeriformes; family Acanthizidae; genus Origma; species Origma solitaria. Next base: position 778,177 of record VZRL01006980.1, on the reverse strand, counting down.
TGTATTTGACCTATAGTTTTAACCCTTAAAATTTGGTTCTAATTTTCATTCCTATAGTTTTTCTGGGACAAAGGTGTGTGGAATTTCCTAAACCTTATACAGCTTTAACCTGTATCTGTTCATAAGAAAAATTAAGAGGTGGCTTGACAGGAACAGAGTAATGCATGGAAATGTCACCTTGATGCCATACCTTCAGTTTTCTATTTCTGGTTCTGTAAGCAGTTGTGTTCTAATTATTCTGTGTTGTGGAAGAATGTTAAATTTGTTTGTGGTAAAATGGGGGGGAGCAGTGTGAAACACTGTGTAAAACTTCATTAAAATCTTTATGTATTTTGCGTAATCCCACGTAATGATTTGATAGTATCCCAGTATGTTTTTTGACTGCTGGTAAACTAACGGGGTTAGGGGGTTTTTTAATGTGAAGCATAGCAAGTTGATAGGAATAGTAACCTGACATGTAATTATTATCCATTAGCTTTATTTAATGAGTTTATGCAAACTGTGTAAGATCCTAGTTTCTCCGTAACCATATAATTTAACCATACGCAGTCAGAAATGTGCGTTTTGGCAGTCATTTTGTTTCCAGTCTCTTTCCATTGCCTTCTGAGAATGTATGGTGGGAATGTGTGTCTTGTGGCTCTTAGTGTATTTGCCACAGGGAGTACAGAGAAAGTCATGTTGACTTTTAGCTTTGGCTGAGGAGCATACTGCTTGTGTTTCATTTGTGTTAGATTTCTTGGGTTTGATTAAAATAGTGGATTTCATGAAACTAATTTGGAGATAATCTGTAGAGACATACGACTATATGTAGTTAGCTGTTCCAACTTGGTTGATTTCTGAGGTCCTACATTTTTCCAATTAAACTACTTCCCATAATTGCTACAATTGCTAGTAATCTGAAAGCAGTTATTTTGTAGTTGCTAGATGCTTTTGGTCTTGATTAAGGCATTTTTTGTCTCACATGCAGGAAGAATAGTGATTTCCTTCCTCTTTTAAAAGTTGAAGGACAGCTGGAGAAAGGAATTTCCAGTAGGTTATCAGCATGTGAAACACTGTGTTAGCAGAGCCCTATATAGTTAGAGTAAACTAGGAGTGTGTCTAACATTCCTCTTTCTGCAGATACACATCTTAGGATTTACGTTAGTGGGGAGTTAGGGGTGATGCTGGGGCAGTGGTAGGGTTTTGTAGCGGAAGCACTAAATGAGAAGCTGATGTGAATTTGGCAAGCGGGAGAGTTTCCTGAGATAGAGCATCCTCTTAGCAGCCTCAGCCTGAATCTTGGCTGCCTCTGAGGGCTCCCACCCTGTCCAAGATGGAAGATCCTGCAGAGAGCCCTAATAGCATCCCTCACTGCTTCAACAAAATCATGTTAAGGCATGGGACTTAACTGCTGTGAAACAATGCAATAAATTCCTCCCAGGACCGAAATGAACATATTTGATCACCTAAATGCATCATTCCAGTTCCAGAACAAGCTGAACTATAGAAAAACATTTCTATTAATAGTGCAACGACTGGCACACCTATTAAAGAAAAAGGTGGTTAATCTGTTACTGTTTAGCCACTGGCACTTTTTTCACCACTGTATTAATATGCTTAGCAATTCTTAACACTTAATGTGACTATATGCACTTACTTAGTATGTTGTCATCTTTAGGAGACAATTACACCAACCTTGAATGGAGCATTTTTTTGGTTACTGGGGTATAGGAATCTTAGAAGATTGAAACAGTAGGCAGCAAAGCTTGTTAAGGAGGTTTTTATTTTACAAGCCCTCAAGAATTCAGAATATGGCTTGCTTACTACTTAAAAAAGTCCAAATGTCCTCATAGACTCCATTTCAGAGCCAGCATCAAATCTATGCTATACTTGTCTAAAAATCCAAACATGCACTCTTGGCTGTTACTGTTTACTGAATCAGAACCCTACTGTTTCTACTTGCACTGTATCTAATTTATCGTAAGTGACCGCAGAAACTAGAATTATTTATATGTTGGCACCTAACAGCTCCACTATAGTTAAGGGTCTGTTGGCATTTCCATTATAAACCTTCCTTTGAGAGGTTTATAACTTGGCGGTTTTACTTTTGCTTCAGGCTCAAATGTGCCATTTTCATCCAAGCACAAATTCTTCTACAGAATTTCATTTAAATCAGTTTGGCCATTATTTATTTTAGAGTGTGTGTGTTGGGGAGTGGAAGGGAACACACTATTTAATCTTGGTTTCAGAAGCTTTTTGGTCAGACTGTATAATGAAAGAAAAATGGTGCTTTTTGTTTTATTTTGTACAGACTTAAACCTTCCTTGGATGTGTTGTAGATACTAAGCCCATGCTTTTTCAGATTTCTGCCAATGCTCGCATGCAATGCATCCACTCCTACTCACCCACCCACCCATCTTGCCTGCCCCTGCCCAATGACATGCTTTGAGGAAGCATCCCCAGGCTTCTGGCAGAGAAAGGTTTTTGGGGAAGTGGATGAAGTAACATACAATGGGTGTCCTGTTGAGAGGCCTTAGGCCAATCAGTCCAGCCAAGGAAGCAGATGGAGCTTAATTGGAAAAAGACGGGCTGAGTGCAGTTGTCAGTCAAATGTAACCCTGTGTGGTTAAGAGTGGCATTTCCTATGGCTCTGCCATTTCTTGTGGGATCTGTGTAAATTACTACTTGGGTGCAGTAATTCTCAAAAGTGGTGTAAGTTGCCATTTTCCCTTGCTCCTGAATGCTGAACCACAGAGGATTTCAACACTTTTTTTAGTCAGAAATTCTTGCCATAGTGCTCTATTATTATGCTAATTAAATTCTTGCCACACAAATAATAGGTATCTATAATGTTTCGGTACTAATCAAAGTACCAATGTGCTTTTGCATAGTGACTTAGGAGTACAAAGAAGGGAAATGGTGTACAGAGAAGTAGAAGCTTTTATTAGACCAAATAATACAGCTGAAAATAGAAAACAAGTTTCTGAGTCAGTTCTTTCACCACATTACACAAGAAGCAGTAAAGTACAATAGTGTTTGTTGTTTTTTTCCTTTGCTATTGAATTGCCAGAAAAAGCTAGTCAATGGAAAACAAAGTAGGGAGAGAATATGTGATTTGGCAGCTTCTTGTGTATTCGTCCTTTTGGGATCTTCTTTATTTCAGGTAATTCACGCAGATTACTGATTGGACAGACAAGTAATAAAAATGCTTTTATTTTGTCTTCTGTTTTATTAGCAAAAGGTAAAAGCGAAGCATGAGTATAATTAATTATGGCAGCAGGTACAGACAGCTTTTTGCACCATAAAGCATTGGATCCCATTGAAGTATCTGAAAGTCTTCTCTGTCTTGCTTTCCCCCATCTAATTCCAGAGGTTAATGAATTCATAGGTCAGACATTCCAAATCTTGAATGTTTTAGGGACAACTCATTTTAAATTTTATTAGTCTATTTTTGGTTTGTTGCTGTTAACATTTGAAAACACTAAAGACTAAAAGTTTAGTATCTACTAAACCTGCTATTTTCAGCTTTGGAACCTGGAAATAGGAAGCTTACAAAAACAGCAAATGTCACAAGACATGTGATTAGTTGATCACTATCAAAACATATTTTAATAACATTTTCCGTGGTATCCCTTTAGTGCTAAGGATCAAGGATCAAGCTAAGGAGTTATAAGTTATATGCAGTCAAGGCAAAGAAAATCATTAGAAATACCTTAATAGAACATTATCTATAAAGCTCCAATCCAGCACATAGCACTTAGGCATCTGCTTAAGTGTATCCGATTCAATGGGAATTTAGTGCCAGTTGAAGAGGTGTGTCCTTGGTTGTCTGTTAAGTGTCTGTGGGGTAATCTCTTTGTCTTATACTACTGAGCTGTGTTGTCTTTCAAACTCCAAGGTTGCAAAGCACTGTGTAGAGCTGACATCCTGGGCATGACTTGACTGGACTTTCCATGCAACTGTAAGCTAATTCTTTTATTTATTTGGCAATATCCTTCATCCGCAACTAAACATACAGGCTTTTTTAATTTGGTGTCACCCAAGTTCAAGGTTTTATTGTTTGCTATTTCCAGCAGCTAACCTTGTTGATATATTATTTAAACCCTGTTGAAATATAACTTAGCACAATGACTTATACTCCTTTCTGCCTTTCTTGGAAATGGGATCATATTGAGTTAAAATATTTTATGGTTATTTTCAAAGCACATCTGCAAACATGACCTTGAAGCAGAACTGAGTATTTAGGTGTTGCAAGTTGTTCCGTTTCATTACTGCTCTATTTGTGTAGCTTCAGTACAACAATGGCTGACTCACTTTAAATTGTGTCCCTCACTTCCTAACCTTCTAATTGAAGCAGAAATAATATCCATTTTTCTTCTCCCTTCATCACTCTAGTAGCTATATTGCTGTTTCTCATAAGGCCGCAGCTAGGAGTGAACATTCTTGAATCTCTATCACTTTATTTCTATCAGCTTCTACACTGATGTTGAAATAAGACACATTTTCTAAATTCAAGGTGTTGCTCTGGATTTCCAATGACAAAATATACAGTATTTTGGTGGGAAAGGAGAACTGGAGAAGGTTTATTAGCTGAAAGGTACTTTTCTGGAAGTACCTGGCGTGGATTGCTGTTTCAAAGGAGGGTTTCTTTTATTGATGCATTGCTTTAGTATAGAGTTTTAACTGTTCCTAATGGTGGTGTAGGTTATTGAAACCACTAAAAGTTGCCAAGTTTGTCAAGAGTTACTGGAGTATGCCCCTGCACTAAGGCGGCTCTTACTAAGAAGGTGACTGACTACCTGTGCTTGGTCACCTCTGTGTGTTGCTTCAGTTGGATCTGAACTTCTGCTGATGTGGTTTTGGAGGGCAATATCACTTGGATACCTTAGAACTCTGGAGCTAATTTGTGCAGAGCGTCATTACTTTGCCTCCCCAGTCAGATACTTCTTAGGGAAGCCAAGAAATTTAATTGTTACAATGAATAACTACTCACTGTGATGAGACAGAACTCCCTAGTTTTTATGTGTGTAAGTAAACAGCATGGAAATTAAGCTTTGAGAGGGAAGAAATAAGCTGTAGAAGTCACAGTTCAGACATGAAGGCCCTATTTGTGTTGCACATGGGCTTTCAACACTTTTCCTTAAAAAACAAAGGCAAACAAACTAAAAAATGGCTAGAAAATTCTGGTTTTCTTTTTTGTGTTTTAATTTTCATATATTTGTGAAAACCTCTGATATTTTTCCCAGTATTTAGAAATTGTCAATATTGGCTCACAGCTTACCTGTGTTTTATTGTACATGTGCACTATACAAGGATTTTTAAAAGCGTACAAGTGTTTCACTTTCAAAAGTGTTCCTGTTAACTTAAATGGGGCATTGTTTCAAAAAATACCTGTGGCTTAAATCTGAAATTACAGGAAAGATATACAATAAATCTGGTGTATTTAATTGATGATAATTAAAACACTATCAACAAATTTAAATAACTGCTGCTCCTTCCTCCTTATATTGACTTCATGTACAGCTTAGTCAGCAGCAATTTCTTACTATGAGCTTCTTAATGAGAAGAAATGTTTCAAAATTAGTTTTGTGGACTCTTTTCTTGCTTTCCCTAGTACTGTGTCATATTTTAGATCTCTTATTCCCGTAGAAATTTATGTAAGGATCTAATTACATTTCTTTGCTTAATACTAAGCCCGATACTTGGCATAAGATTTGTCATAAGGTTTTCTTTTCTCTGCTTTGCCCATGACCTTAACTTGACCTAAAATGATTGATTTCTGTAGGGATTGCAATGGCTCAGGCTCAGAAGAGTCCCTGCCTGTCACTTGGTGGCTGCTTCATGTGTGTGTGTTTTGCATGACATCACAGTGGCTGTACTATCAGTTCCTATCAAAGACAGGAGAACCAGCTCCACATGTGTTAATGCATTTTACACTAATCTGCTTCCATGTTCTCAGTGGAATAGCAGAGACACCTAAGACATGGCGTTCTTCTTTTTAAATAATATATGCTGGAAATACAATAGGTTTAAGATATCTCTGTCTGTTTCATTAGAAATCCATTTAAAATACTAATCATAATTCATGTTCCCTCATTCTTTCCACATTTAGGGGTGTTACCTGTGTCTGGAATAGCCAGCTGTCTCAAACACTATCAGCATTTTTAAAGGAATAAAAGTCTTGGCAGACACTGAAACAATTAATTGGCTTTTTCAGCCAAGTCAGGTTAGGAAAGTATTTTGTGGGGAGGGGGCTGGGTGGGAGGGGAATACAACATCCTGGTTTCAAGTTTGAGTTCCATTAACTCTTTAGGAATGGTAGTCAGACTTCTTACTAGCACAGTTCTCCATCACTGACATTTGTGGAATTTATTTCTTAAGTGAAAAGTTTCTAATATATGGGACAAATATGCTTTATTAGAAGGAGTTGCCTAGCATGAGGTTGAAAGTGCTAAATCTAAATCATGATGGATTTTAAAATCTCTGAGGTGAAATAAGCATTAGCATATGTATTAAAGAAGTCTAACCTCTTCTAGTATATATGTTTAAAAAAGAATGAGAAGGGTGGCATCTGAGGCACAGGGTGATGACACCTTCCTTTAAGTTAGAATGAAATATTTCCGTGCTGGACTTGCTCACCACATTCAACATCTTGACTTATCTGTGGATGCTTGGTTAATATTTAATTCCCAGCTCCATAGCTTTGTTTATTTTCATTCCAAAAACAGAACAAGTACTAAACATCAAATTTTAATTACATGTATGTCCTTGCATTCCTGAAATGTTTTGTTTAAAAGATCAGAACTGTCACGCAGTCTGCTTTTTCACAATTCTGTGTACATTTTGGTGCCAGTGGATCAATTTATAGCAGAGTTTTCAACGCAGCTGCTTTTAACAATTGGCTTCCCTTGTTCTGGAGACTGTTTGTTTGTTTGTTTGTTTGTTTCAATTGTCCTTTATGGAGTAAACTACTCGTAGTTTAGACTGGAAACTGTAAAGTTAAACTTCTTGGAATCATTACTGCCCCAAGTGGGAATATAAACCATATTGAACTAAATTTATTTAGCCTGTTAAAAAGTCAGCCTAAAACTACATTTAATTAGTTTACACTATTACATCACTGCTAGTGGGGAGTAGAACTTAGGCAGAGTAAAAGGAGCTCTATCAGGTGAGCTGACTGTGGCCCATATGGGGCTTTAAGATAATGATGAGTTTAAATTTCCTCTTAGAGCTAAGTGAGAATAAAACTGGAGGCAATAAATACTCTTGGCCAAAGCCATTAAATAAAAAAGCTGGGAATTCTCCAGCTCTTGACTTAAATTGTTTGTTTATCAGCTGGCGCCTAGTCTGGAGTCAAGAGCTGGAGATTTCTATCTGTGACAGAACTTTGAAACTCTTGCAGGACACTTTCATTTTAACTTAAGGTAACTTGAGTTTATAGCTTTGGCTTTAAAGATTACTAATGATTTACTCATTTCCTTACCATTTAACCAGAGAGGACTTTTTCCCAGGAAGGGATCTGTGTTTATTTAGGGCCTTTGTCTGTGGAGGGATTAAAAGGCAGCCCACCAGCATTGTGAACTTGATGGTAATAAAAGGTCACCAACACACACCATAAAAACATTCTTACTATGGAATTAATTATACAGTGTAATTTTACAAAGCATTTCAGTAACCCTTCTTTCAGACTTCTGCTGTATTTGATTTTTCCTCAAGCAGGGAAAAATTCAACTTTAGGCATTTATTGTGTAAATTAGACCCTGTGTGTATGTGTGCAACCCTTTACAGTGTAATATGCTCATCAGCAAGTTCAACTCACAACTGAAATCAATTGTAAAATTCCAGTTGAAGTGGCATCTTGACATGTGAACTTTAAAACTTAAAATACTGTGCACTGGGAGCAACAGAATGAAAAAGTAGACTTGTTAGCTAAGAAATGCAAATGAATAACCGAAACATTGTTGCCATATTTGGCATTTTTATGGAATATTGCATATTTTCCAAGCTGTTAAGCACTGTTCAAACAGCATCCTGTCATCTTTTGTAAGCCACCAGGTGGCATTGCAGCCCAGCCTGCTCAAAATTGGTAATTTATAATTTAAAAAGATTTCTATGGAAGGCATTTCCTCCCTTCACCCCATTAATATTCCCTAACTGTTAGGGCTTAATTTAGAATATCTTGTCATGATGTTAAATATTCCTAACAGTCAGATTGATTTAATTCTAGATTTTTTTTTCCCAATGGTAAGAGTGTTAAAAGATGTCATGTCAGGGTATCAGCAAAACATTTTTTGCTTTGGTAAGGTGATAGCAATAGAATTATATACTTATTTAATGAATTAACTTAAATTCATCCACGGTAAAGGTCACAATAATTTCTGAAAAGCTGTGGAGTGGACAGGCATAGAAGTACACATAGAAGAATCCATGTGGTTTCCTATATCCAGTGCAAAGATATCTTCCTGTATTCTAGACAGTGGTGAAAAAGTACATGTATGACATTGCGGTTTTTTTCCTCTTTTGCCTTAAAAAGATATCCTTCCTCTATTTCCCATTACCAATTTTGAATTATCCATTTAATCATGCCCTCCGTATTCTTTTATAAATGGACTAAAGAAAACACATACCCATGAAAAATAGCTTTTAAATAATATTTCACCAATTAAATAATTTATTAAATAGCTATTCACATGTATCATGTCGCCTCAACATTTGACAAATTAATACAACATTGTCAAAACCATAGTAAATCTCTAGTTTGATTAAGCAGAATTTTTTCCCCCAGTTTTGTATTTTTTTAATACATACTTTCATGCTTTCTCCTGAAAGGTATGAATGTAAAGTGCTAATGCAGTAATTTATCCACAGTTTTACTGAGTGCCACTCCTCTTGAGCTGGTGCCCTTTCTCTTAGGTCATTAAATGGGCATAACCCATTTTAGGGAATGTATATGTTTTCAAAGTAAGTGTCTCTGACCTCCCACCTCGTCAAAATTTGAACAACAAAATCTGTTTTGCTGTAGTCTGAGTATCTGAGATGCGGCATAACATAACTCTTATGGTAAAAATTCAGACAGTAAGGGAATAAACAAAATCTCGTGGTAATTTAGGTAATGCTTTCAGTAAATCATACTTTAACACTGGTTTCTTCACTAGGAAAAGTAGTAGTAGTAGAATAGGTGATTGAGGCTTTTGACCCTGGATATTAAACTTTTAAACTTGATACAACAAGTCTGCCTCTAAGCTTTGTTGTATACTGATATTGCTACTTACTTAACATCAAAAAGCTGTGGTAGTTTGCCTTTATAGATTGCGCCTGTGTTCTGGAATTGCCTCCTGCTGTCCTTGAACTGTTTCTTAGTTTAACGTGTTAGATTTTCTCATCAAAGCTTTTAAGCATGATGTTTAGTTAACACTTGTTCTATCAAATTTGATACAGTAGACTGGTTTGGAATAAAACTGTTATTTTCATTAACAAACACGATAGCTTGATGGGCCTCTTTCCCAGCACATCATGGGTTTTTTCTGTAATGATATGCACATGCAGATTTTACATTGCATGTAATCTTTGTGTTTGCCCAGTTTGCAGTCATTGCTCTAGGACTAGAGTAAATGACTGGTTTTTGCCAAGATTCCTAAAGTAAACTGGCCTCATTAAAAATAATGGTTGCTGAGGAAGGGATCTCTGTAAGTTGAAGCAGTTTGCTTTTAGACCTGTTTCACCATAACAGAGCTTTGATTCCCTGTCTATGGTTCAGTTCAGTGTGACACCACTTCTGCTGAGAGCTGCTATGGGATTCACAGCACAGAAAAAAATGAAAAATGAGAATGGCCAGACAAAGGAAAAAAAAAAGTAGAATAATTAGTATCCATTTAACATTTGATACGTTGCTTGAGATAGCTAGACAAAAGTTGGGGAATAGGGGAAGAAAGGATAAGAACAAAATAATAAAAAGTCTTTTAATGACTTCAGAAAACAGAAATTCTCTTAGACTTTTCATTTGACCTGAGTGATGTGTTGGTGTATACACAGTGTGTCAAAACCATGGCAATGTTGCGTATTGCTTTACCCATTTTTTAAACAGTTTGGAAGACTTATTTTTTTAAATAGAAAAATTCAATACAAATGTATAATGGGAGTGTTCAATTACTATAATCACAGCTACAGTCATTTTAGAGCGGCTAGATTTTATTGTATTTGTTCTTACTGCTTTAAATTTTATAAGAGTTATTTCCTACATAGAAACTTCTATTTTTTTCATCCTTTGGTTTGTGAACAGTTTTAGCTTCAGTCAGTAAAAATTGAAATGCTTAAATATGTAGCACGTGGTCTTTAGAAAATCTGAAAAATGTTTGGCTGCTTTATGGTCAAAAGTTGGGTTTTTTTAAGATACATCTACATGTGTAGAAAGGATGTGCATATGTTCCTAGCAATATTTTATTCTAACATAAAGTTTCAAAAGGTACAGAAAGACTTCTTCTTAAGGGGGAAAAATATTTGCGTATTCAAAAAAAGTCTCAGATTTGTAGCAGATGTACTGGATGTACCACTAAAATAAAAACAAATTCCAATTTTTTATTTTATTTCATTTTTTAAAAAAAACCAACTAGCTAGTGGCAAAGTAAAGATACCACACTAATGACAATGCATGAAAATTCTAACCTCTGGTTTATACTCCAGCTCATACCTGCTTGGAAGTAAATACAGAGGAAGGAATTTAAGACGCTTCTTTAGAGTACACCCTCAAGCTTTTAAAACAGGTGCCTTGGACCATTATTTTTAGCATTTTCTGGGACTGGAGCATTATAATTTCATAAATTGGGTGTGAAATAGATAAATAAAGAGATTACAAGGTATAATGAAGCAGGACTGAGAATAGGTGAGAGCAGTGTCTTAAAGATGTGTAGGAACTTCTCAAAGGTCATTCCTGTTACTCATTTCAAAAGTCTTTGTCCTGTTGTTGTACCTGTACCTTTGCTCAGGGCTGTGCCTGACCAGCTGAAGTGTGACAAGATTGCAGAACTTCTCCCTACCAGGACACTGCGTAACTAATAAGAGGGGAAGTGGGGTTTAGGCTGAAGCATTTGTGAAACAAGTGGCTGCAGTTTTGAACAGTGAGGGAAACACTGCTACTGGAGTATTGAAGAGCAACTGGAATTTAAAATCCTAATTTTTTCATGGTCTTTTTGTGCCCCACTTCATTGGACAAGAAGGAAAAAATAGAAGATGTCATACAAGATCTTTTATGTGTGTGTTTTGTTGTCTGTTTCAGATTATTACTCTATGAAATAAACTGGGGAATAAAAATAACTTGTTAGAGCAACAGGTGGGGGATTTCCTCTAATGGAGAAATAATGCACATCTGAAAGAGCATGCATTTCTATTCTCTGCTGGTTTGTGAACAATGTGGCTGATACAAATGCTTTGGGTTTGTTTTTGGGATTTTTTTGTTTTCTTAAAAACAAAACATCTGTTAAATAAGGTGACAGCCAGTAAGCTGAAAATACTCAGTCTTGAAATTTTAAATACATCATTGCATGTTCCTACTTTGACTTTTTTAATGACTTTAGAAATAATGTTAAAAGCAAGTAATAGTGTACATAAATTGTTATAAGTTCTCATCTGTGGACTATATGCTTTTTAGGTGCTGGTAGATAGGACCTACTAAATAGTATGTGTATGCACATTTATATCTTTTATCTTACGGTGCCCTACCTTACATATCAGAAATGGCCCAATAAAATGAACAACAAAATGTGTAAAATTTCCTTACAACAACAGGAACCTAAAATAACCATTTTATAATGCCAATGAGGTAGCTGAGTGTGTGTGTTATTGGGTAGTAAGATATTCTCTGATGTGTTTACTGCATTCAGCCTTCAACACAAATATGTATTGAAGCCATAAAACGACAATAGTTGTAGTAGCATACACCTTACCTTCTTGCTGAATTATTTCTATTGCATTAATGATTATGTAGTGAAATAATTTTTGTTGCTACTATAAAAAATTTATAGAAAGGAGAATTAATAGATTTTCAGTTTGTCAATAACTTAATTATGTTGTGATCTCAAATTTTGTATCTGTGTAAAATCATTTAATGGTTAAAAGTTGATGCACTACAAGGTCTCAAAAGACTGAGACAGCTTTGAATTTTTTTGTATATTAATAATGCTTCTGTTGTATATATAATGTATAATATTATAGGAAACTCAGATTAATATGATAGGGCAGTGGAAAAAATATTTGTCACCATTTTTTGCAAAACTGACATTCTTTGTCAGTTCCACAAATTGTGTTGAATGAGGGCGATTGTGTTTCAAATATAGTATAAACACTTTGTCTTTTTTAGTAGTGTCAGGTTTTATAACATCTTAGATTTAAAATCTTTTTTAGCTTAAAAAAGATTTCTATCTGTATTGCTAGACTGTAAGAAACTTGTTTTATTATGTTGAAGAAAAATTAGCCAGCATTTGCATCTTATACATTAGATAAAATCACACAGTCACAGAACTACGTTTTATTATTTACTACTTAGCAATCTTCCTTAAGTTTTTCTGGTCTGTCTCGCCTCACTGGAGAATCTGTCTGTGTTTGGCTGTTAAATTTATATTTCTTTTGAGTGACACACGTGTGTCCTATAGTATGAAAATAACCTGTATCCTTTGAAGAGTAAGAGTAAGCTACAGGAGGACTACCAAAGAGTAGGAGTAAACAGTACTTTCTCTCAGTTGCTATCCTTTAGTTCCTTCCCATCCATACCTTGGATGGAGCTATAGATACTTAATGACATTCAGCTACTGAATCATGTGGATTTCTTCTGACAGCCCAATTTGAATGTCTGGGGGCATGGATGTGTATGGTGAAAGAAAGTGAGGATGGAAAGGTATGTGCTTCCCAGTAAAACTGAATAGGCAAGTAGGGTGTTGGAGATTGTTCTGGAGGAAGAGTGTTCTCTGAAGGCAGGAAGTCAAAAGCAGGGAGGAGTACGACTATCCTAGAAATCTTAGCTTAGCCTAAAACTTTCTCATCAAGTTTCTTGAGGAGCACAGGGTACTCAACTTTTATGGGAGAAAATTTTCTAGACGTGAGAGCAGTGTGTTGAAGATACCGCTTTGCTTCCTGTGGTTTTCTTCATATGGTCTCTGAAGCATGCAGCTCTGCTAGAGAGGTGTGCTCTGAAGAAGAATATCTAAGTAGAAAATGCTGTAATGAGTATTGGGGGTAAAGTGTCACACTACTGGACTGGGGATTGCCAGAAAATCCCAAAGCCTAAAGTGACTTCTGTGTAGGTATGATGGATCCAGGGTTACTAACTGGAACTAGGAAAGCAGTCACAGGGGAGAGAGGCAACTGTGTGTGCATGTGGGTGCTGGCTTGGAGTGCTCTCTAGTGATTAACTCAAAGTGCCAAGGGTTTACGTCTCTCACCAAGTGAAGAATGGGAAGTTTTTGCATCTTGTTTTTCTGGGAGGAGTTTATCTGAATGAGTATATGATGCCATAAAGGAATAGCTTTGTTAATGTTAAACTTGCTTTGGCTTATAGAAAAACTACAGACGTATTGGATAAGAATATGATCTGCTCAGGGCTTAGTCACGGGCACAAACAACCTGAGAACACATTGCACAAAACTAGAAAATCTAGAAAGCACTATTCATTAGCACATCCCAGACTGCTTCTTGCATGCCAAGTCTGTTCTGAAATCCTGTCTATTTAAGGAGGATGTTTCTGTCCTGGTGTCTCATTTTCTGAGAATCCCTGGTTTATAGGGATGTCTGGAGGTCCTCTAGTCCCCTTGAAGAAAGACTGTTGCCAAAATTGGATGGTGTAGGCTGTGGTTTTCTTATGCCAAGTCTTGAAAATCTTAGAGGATGTAGATTCCACTACCCTTGTCTGGGTAACCAGCTTTAGTGACAAGCTCTGTTCCCAGCAAAGAGGTTTTGTAGCCAACATGCAGAGGTCAGATACAGATGCCACAGTTATATCTCAGAATTCTAGGGGAAAGAAGCACATGAAGAATGAAAACTCTTTTTTTAGTAAGTCCTGATATTTTTGAGGTGTGACAAATACAAAAATTCTGTGTCTTGTTTAATAAACACTATACTCAAGACGTATTGTTGGAATTTTAAACGTAACAGTCTGAGAGTCTCAGAATTGGTCTTAAAATATGAAACAGTGCCAGTGATCCAAATGTATATATATAGCTGGACCTAAGATTCTCATTTTCTAAGTAGTTTTGAAAATAGGCTTTCCGTGTCAAGTTGTGCTTGGGATCCAGAATTTGGACAGACTGATACCTGATCCAGTAATTTCTTTGATCATGTGCTTTTCACTGCATGGATTCAGTCACAAATATGGTTGCTTTTCTATTTGGATAGATAGTGTGAAAGCCAGAGAAAAGTAAATAGGCAGTATAATTATTTTTCTAACTCTGCAGCCTACAGTGAACTGTTGACATATTTAGTCAATCACCTCCTCGGGTGCATCTCTGAAAGTGAAAAAAGATTATATGGTCAGAACATCTATAGCAAACCCATGACAAAGCATTTGTTAAGTGGATCTTTTATTGCCTGACCACATGTAATCTTTCTCTTAAAGAGGGATCATTTTTTCACAAGGTAGAAAGCTTCTGTTCTTCTTTGATCAGGTTTTTTTGTGGGCTAGCATTAATATGTCCTGGGAATTCCTTAGCAGTGGAAGCTTAATAATTATCTCTTTGCTGTCAAAGAGCTAGTCTAGTTGATGCTCGGTTTTTGCAATATCTAATGTCAGGGTTCTATACCAGTAATTAGTACCAACACTTCCCACATTCTGAATTTATGGCACTGTGACCACATTTTTACATATGTTGAGGGATATTTCAGTAACCCTCTTAACATGAAGATATTAAGAAATATGCTCTGTTATCTCTCCCTAGAAATTTAGTTTGCAGCTCCATTTTTGTTTTTTGCTCTCTGGCAGCAAGTGTAAGTAGATCAAATTGTGTTGTTCTGCAGTGCTTTTCATTATAAGTGATTTTTTAAAAAAGCATCCTTGACATCCTGCCAGTATCATGTGGAAATGCAAAATAACTTTTTTCTGTGGCTCTGATGGACCTTGCTCTTTCTTTGCCTCCACCTGTCCTCTGTGACATGGAAATTCTGGCCTGATTTGTGTCCGCAGTGTGTTGTTATAGTGTGTCCAAAGCCCAGCAAACTGGCAGACTTCTGACTAGCCACACACTGGGTGTCTATGTTCTACTTTCAAAGATTTGGAAGGTTATGGTAGCTCTGACAGTGTCGTTTACTTGTCTCCTCTACAACACTCATGCCATGGAGTGCAAGCTCTCCAGATAAATACTTGTTGCTAGTGGCGTTTATTTTCAGTCAGTTGTATTTGATTTGAGCACTGATTCTGGTTTACCTCCTTTTAACTTTGAGAAAGGTGAGTGATTGTCAAGAATAAATATAAAGAAAATGTGACTCTGAGCGTCCCTTTGCATATTTCTGATGCTTCAGCCTATGCTATTTTATTGGCTTTCTTTCAGATCATAAATACCGTTCAAGTGAGAATTTTAAAGGATGGTATTTAACATCTTCTTTACATTATTAGTGCTGGATTATTCACTGAAAATGCCAAAGTGTCTCAGGAGGTAAGGAGTAAACTCATGGGTTTTCTCCAACTCCAGAGCTAAAGTACAGATCATAGAGATGGTTTTTCATACCTTGTGATGAGAAGAGTTGATGTCTGTCTGGTTTGATGACATCAGTACAGTTTGTTCTCATGGGAAATAATTTCCCAAGCAGATCTGTAGGAAGGAACCTCTATGCCTCTTCAGGTTAATAAAGTCAGTGCTATGCATAGATATGGAGATCACTGTTGGAGTTGCCAGTAAAGAAAACTTGCTTTAAGACTTTGAAAATGTTGCTGGAGAAGTACTGCTTGGGTAAATGTTGTTACTCACTATGGTGATGAATCTTAAGGAGTACTTCACCTGACATAGCCTCCAGTTCTGGTACCTAAGGTTTAGCAGTATTTCCAGAGCTACTAGAGCTCAAGCGCCCCTCTTTACGTAACTCAGGCATTCTATTGTAAGAGCTAAGGTGACTTTACCAAAGTTCATCTACTCCCTTCTCTGGTGGCTGGGGAGATGTCTATGGAAACACTCCTGAGGGTTCCATTTTTGGCAGTGTCTCTGCCTTATCACCAAGACCAGCATGATCAACTTGCAGTCTTTAAACATGGGAGAGATGGATTTAGTATTAGAGCAGATTTGGAATGTTGCTCTCAAGAATGAAGGGAAATACGTAACTAATAAAATGTTCATTTCCGGTTCCATCTCTGTCCTTTCTAGGAGTGCTGGAGAGTGTTCCTTCTAAATATTATTGTCCTCTTGCACTTGCTGCAATTGCTAGGTATCCAATGCAGCTCTGGGGGGCTGGCCAGAGCAGCTGTTACTCTGAATAGATCCCTCAGCTAATACAGCTAAAGCAGAGGTTTGATCAGGATGAACAAGGTGACATAGTGATAGGACAAAAGGGCTCTCTCAGACCAGCATTATGGTAGGCCTGTTGCAGTAGGGGCTTGAGGAGAATTGCAGGAGAGTGTCACATGGTTCATTCTGTGGTACTATCCCAAACCTATGACCCACTGTGTGTTCAGCAGGGTTTAAAGTAGTGCTTTAGGCAGTAAGAAATGTAATGCAGTGCTTCCTGCTTTGAAGCCTGCTGTAGGATTCCTTTTGCTTGGAAGCTGATGCAGCAGGTTGTACTGCACCAGCAGAGTGGAAGCAGCAAGAGAGGAAAAACTGCTTGTAGCATGTGGCAAAGCAAATTAAGAATAAGTTATTCAAGGGGCCAGAAGGAAACATTCTTTATCTAGAATGACTGAAAATTATGACGAAAATGTTCCTGTCTCTCATTCCACAAGACTAAATTCTCTGATCCACCATCCTTTTCTTTTTTTTTTTTCCTACTGTTTTATCTTATCTGTGGTATTGCTGTCACTTTGATGGTATAATGGTACACGTCTCTTGACCTCTTCAATGATAGCCTCCTGTTGGGCCACTCTTCCTTGCATTGACGAGGTGGCTAAATGGCATCACCTTACCTTCTTCAAGTGAAGTGTTTCAAGGGAAAAGGGTTCTCTCATGCAAGAAACACTTCCTATTGTATAAATCTCTCTCCTTGGTCTCCTTGGGTCTCCTATTTGTGACTTGGGTCTCCTGGGTCTCTTCATAACTGCATTTTCCTCCTCTCCGTCTCCTATTTGCAAATCTGCTTCAAGCCATCTCTCTAGTTTATCATCATCTTTTATTCCTCAGATTGCAGGGGTTGGGTTTTTTTCCATATTTGTCTCCTAACTCATCAGTTTTGTGACTCATAACCCCTTCTCTACAGTTCATCAAAAATCAGTGGCAGATACTGGGATCAATGAAGAAACTAAGTTTCCTTTGCAATAAAGAAGATACAGCTTGTCAGAACTGAGAAATTAAAAAGTGTACTGATAGTGATTTCACCTATATCATCCTGTTTAAATGGATGAAATACAAATCTCGGATAACAGCTTGTTTGGTGGCCTTGTAGAGGAAAGTGTGACTTGTGTTTGCTCAAACAACAAAAATAAATACTAAATCAAAATTTCTTAGGTTTAGTTAGCATAAACATCTTTATATGAAACCTCAGAGACTCTGATTGCAGGAATTTTTGTTCCAGAGAATATGACTGAAATTGAAAAGGTGTGTTTACAATTGGCATCAGCTTCACATCTGGGCAACTCATCATTTGTAATTTTTCATGAAGGGAATAATCATACTTGTGGCTCCCGATAATGCTTCTATGTGCCTCTATGTCTGTTCTTCCATGGTTTCTATCTTGATCAGAGTTACAATCTTCTCAAGATAATTATCATAAGAAAACTAAATGCATTTTTGGTTAATTGTATTTTTGGTTGTGTCTGAAGTTGTGCTTACACAATGGAGTATGTTGTGCTACATAAACAAGTGAGTTAGCTGTAAAAATGAGCAGGAACTTTATGTTACTCTGGTTGTACAACTAGAGTTTGTGATTTAATTTTTTTTGTAGTTGGCTTGTTTGTCTTACATGAAGTGCAGATTGTGTTGTAGACATGTTCAAAGCAATAATCTAGTGACACTGGCATGAGGTTAAAAACTGGAAAATAATTTGGTATGATTATGAAGTTTTTATTACCCAGTCTTGATAATATATAAGTGTAAAATCAAAGGGCAGAGCCGAAAGTAATGAAAAATATGTGTACTTTTATGTTTCTTGCCTAGACGTCCTTTTACAAAGTAATAAAATGGTGGTAATAGTGCACTATTGCTGTGTCAAATTTATACAAATCAAGGTTTGGCACAAAAGTAAGTCAAGTTCAGAATTTTACCAGGCAGATCTGCATCAGTAGAGAGTGCATTTTTATTAAATATTTGTCACTGTAGTAAAGTCTGTATCCACAGAGAATTTGCAGAAACACACCTGTGGTAAATGTTCTTGTAGATTTTAGTATTTTTAAGTTTTCCTTTTATGTTGGTGGAATGGAAGGTAAATGTGAATATCAAATTCTGTGGAGAAAAATGTGGGGGAAAAATATTTTTGTGGATGTTCACCTAATGATAAAAGATGGAGCAACTTTTTATTCTTTTGCATATTAGAGATTTGTCTGTCTTTTGGAGGGGGCCATTGTAAAATTTGGTTTTGTTTTCTTAATTCCAGGTAATTTTTGTCCATTGCCCCAATTTTACAGGTACCTCTGTTAGGCCATATCCTTGCCTATGTCGGCAATTTTTTTTTTTTTTTTGCATTCCAGAATCTCAAGTCTACAGTTCACCTTTTGGCAAATTCTGTGAAATGTTGGGGAGTGTTTATTATTTATTCTTTTGCTTGGATCACATGTGATAAGGATCACATGTGATAAAGTCTTGTAGATTAACTATATTTGCAGGTTTTAGTGTGACTTGGATGGAAGCTCGCTCTATGGAAATAACGGCTCCCATCTGTTTTGGAATAAATTGCTTGTCATAGTGTCTTTACAAGGTGAACACTTGTCACAGACATCCTTCTGTTTCTGCCTTGATTATATTTCTGACTTGACCACTTCAGTTTTCAGAGAACTTGAAAGTTGCTGAAGAATGACCTTACAGTCTCCATTATTAATCTCACGTACATAAAGAAATGGTTTTCACAGAAAACATTCAGCACTCTGCTCATAATGAGCTGAGGCAAGGAACATGCACATCCCTTCTTTCTTATCTTCTTCCTTTGGCTGTGTTTTGATAGAAATTGATACAATTTTATAAAAGCAAATAAGCTAGGTTTTTGCACCAAATTAAATACTGAAGGAATTGCTTTCAAGTCCACACCTATGTGCCGTTCTTCTGGGCCCTCTTGTTGTCTGCTCTTTTTATTTGTGTATGCATTGGGTCTACTCTTAATTCCTTTATAAGAACAGTCTCTGAGAAGAATTACGGTGGTTGCTGGGAATGTGGGAGGGGTACAGCAGATACCAAACTGCTGATGTTTAAAAGCATCCCAACACCATGCAGAAGCCAACTTCAGTGCAAAGGATCTCTTCTCTCTCAGCAATATTCCAGTGAGCCCAGGAAAAACCCTGGCTAGCATCAGAAAGTGACCTGATGCAACAGGCTGGGTAGCCAAAGTGAATTATTACAAAAGTAGAGGACCAAATATTTTCTGGCAACTTTGCTAGACATATATGTTGCTCTTTTTAGCCCCTTAAAATGCCCTTTAATCAGTGGCAGTGGCCCTAAGTGAACCAATTCCGATCTAATGAGTGATTTACTTCTCTTAATCTCTCTGAGATCTGTTTCTGCTTTCAGAACAGGAAAACTACAGCTATCGTATTCTTCCTTTCTGTTCTGCACCTTTCACTACCTCCTGCCACTGTATGAAACTAGAAATATTATGGGTGGTAAGAGCTCCTTCCCACTCTGACAGTTTCATCTCCACATTGGGAACTCATTATCTGGGACAAAAAAAAAAAAAGTTATGTCTTTTACTAGTTCTTAATAATTATTTTGGTCATTCGAGAGTAGAAAATACCATAATACATTGGCTTTTTTTGGGATTTGATGACAAAAGTACATTCAATTTAATTGTAAGGCAACAAATCAAGATGGGTGATTAAGCAGCACGGAGTCAAATACAGTTCAGTGTTGAGAAATATAAAGTGGTACTCACTAAGGAAAAAACACTTGATTAATTCCTCATTGCTGCCTGATTTTGAATTAGCTGAATGCACTTAAGACATTCTCTTTTTTTCCAGCCACTCACTGTATATCCTTGTATGCTAATTAGTGAGAGCTTCTATTTAATATGGATCAGCTTACAAAACAAATAAATGTTAACGCTTATGAGAAGCAGGTCTGAAAAAATAATACTAAAATGTAAATCCAGTATAGAAATAAGCGATTTGGCACACAGCTTTATGGCTAACATATTCTGGTTTTGCTGTTTTCACAAAGATGCATCTAAAATGGGGAGACCTTCAGACTGTTGAAATGGAATTTGAAAAATAGCAGAAGGATGAAAATAATAAGAGTTTTCTTTTAAAAATTAATCTCTGGAAGTAGGTAGTAGTGGAAAATACACTGGTACCACGTTCGGCTTCTCTCGAGGTGTAATGGTAAAGGGACATTCAACCAAATTCTAAGGCAACAGGCTAAAAAACAACGCCCATTTTTTTTTCTAATGTAGTGCAGTATTAATCTGTTAAATGAATTGCACTGATTTATCATTTAACTCAGAATCTTGATAGGATTAAATTAAAGAAGTCAGTATATACATATAGTAAGAACCCCCATAGCTTCATTAGACACGATTAAACAAAAATTTAGGAGGCATGTGCATTTTCATACATCATTGAATCAGGAACCTAGGAAATGACAGAGGTTAAGACTAAATAATTTTCGTGTTATTCTCATGTAGTATTTCAGCATTTCAGACTGAAAAAAAGAATTGCTTGACTCTTCTTAACTCTAGAACTTTTGAGCATATGTGTAGGTGAGACTAAGTTGGTCAATCAGTTTTAATGAGAACTGTGTCAGCTTTAAAGGTGATATGAAACATCAGTGCAGAATCCTGAATAACACAGGAATAAAACTATGTGAGAGTAGCATGAACAGACTTACCACTTTCTTTGGCATTTTTGAAGGAAAAAAACTATGCTTTTATAGTTTGGTGTAGAAATACCTTGCAGTGCACCTCTTCTTACTTCTGGAAGGGATCAAGATATTTGGAAAAAAGAATCAACAAAAGGAACTACTTCTCCAATGTCTACTTGTATTAATTTTCTTTGTGGGAAGTAACTATATCCTTTTTCTTAGCAAGATGCAGTACTATTAGGAGCTTGGCTGGCAATTCTGCAGGTAAGGAATACAGAAAGTGAAATTACTCGTTGATGTAGTTAGAGTGGATCAGTACTGGATAATACCAAGTGGTAAAATCCTGTCATCTTGAAAGTACATCTCAAGTGACCAAGTTAGCTGATATTAAATTGTCTCAATTTTATTGAAATACCTGTCTTTGGATTAGCTGTCTTTTTTGCCCATGGAACATGGGACAGTATTACTTCTTTAACTTCTATTTATATAGTTGTATCTTGATTTGTAATAAATAAATATTAATGCCACATAAATAAAGAAGAATAGCCTGAGTCTGACAGCAACATTTGTGTTATTGTTTGAGATAGTTTGTAGCAAACTTAATGTGTTTCATCAGCTACCAACAGCTTGGGGGTGGTGTCATCAAAACCATCCATATTATTTTGTATTGCTAATATTGGTGTTGCTTCAAGGAAACAGAACTTTCCAAGAGTGCTAATTTAGCCTTGAATAGGGATACTGTGTTTTTTGTAGATAGAAAGTAGAATGAAACTCATTTAATATTTGGTATTCTCTCCGACTTACCTAAGCTTTCCAGTTTTTAGAAAATGCTTTTCTATTCTACCTTCTTAAGAAGGAGAGGTTGGGGAGAGGAATTTGAGTTCCATGCACATCCCTCAGTTGATTTTCACGAGAATATCTCTGGCTTCATTAGGAGTGAGACTCTTAAAGCTCCTTCAAAGGCCATGCTCCTAAATCAAAACCAGATGTGCTAATAGTGTGCATTTTCATTGTAGTTTTCTTTTGCTCTTTTTCCTATCCACCCCTGCCCAATTCAACAAAAAAAAGTCTTGGAATTATTATCTTTCAGACTTATTTGAGGTTGTTCACATAAGTTTTCAGGATCCTCAGTAAGGCTGTTAAGTTTTTGCTTGAGTTACCTTGCTTAGTTGGATTTGTGTACCTTTATAAAACGTGAAAAGTAAACATGAGGCTATTTCAAAATTACTTTTTCTGTTTGTAACATTTTTTAATGAATTTCAATATCCATTTTCTGATGTACTTTTATGTGGCTTATTTTCTTCATGACATGCTCTGTTTTACATAAACATCTTTCCATCTCCCTCCCATCACTTTACAATCTTATAAAAGTTTTGCTGTTGCACAGTTTAGTCAGTCATGTCCTTCCCCATCACTAGTACTTTTCTCTTTCACACTCCAGTCCTACTATCGTATTTGACTTTTGTTCCTTTTTTTCCAAGAAATTAGGTCTGTTCTAAATATTGCAGATGTTTCACTTAGATTTGTTTGAGAATTTTCCCATAGTATTGGCATGATCATGGTCCGTGACCCAGTTATCTCAGGCCTTGGCAAATTGCATATTTTGATTTCTCCATGGCATCTCATGATCCTTTATCTCCCTGCTATTGTCTTTCACCTAAATCTGGATTTCTTGTACTCTGCTGTAAATGTGTTCCTGGAATCCTTTTCCTGGCTTCTGATCTCAGTCTGCATCGCTGCTCCTCCTCTTCCAGAACTTAACAATGCCTCTCTCTCAAATATCTCTTCCCATCTCCCTCACTCATGCCAAGTGTTCTGCCAACACGGTGTGCTGTGCCATTTTTCCAGTTTCTCCCGAAGTTTGACTCACACCTTCCTTCACAAAAGCTTAGATTCCTGGGTATTAATCAAGTCATTGTCTTGCAATTGCATCTTAGTATTTTTCCCCACAGCCTTCCCACACTGATATTTTATAAATTTGTTTAGCAGTCATTTTGAAGAGAAAACCTTTTGAGGGTAAATGATAAGTTTCTGAAGCAAATCTCCCCCGAATCCTTCTCTTTCTGCTAAAGCTCATTGTTGAAAAAGGCTAAAAAGATGAATCAACACTTAGAAAGGCAACTTCATTCCTATGAGGGAAAAGAGAAACAGGTTAGAAAGATGTGGCTTGATTTGTTCTCATCTGGCCTGAGAGCTGAATTGGTTATAAAACACATTGAATATTGGTCTAGCTGGGGGACCATGCTGTAGCTGTTTACTCACTTTAGTTGCATTCTTTGGTTTAGAAAACCTCTTCAATATTCTTCTTCACTAAAAATATTTCAGTTTGAAAATAAAAATATATTGTCTTAAATGCTAGATATAGATCCTTACACCGCTTTGTTCGAGTTAAGTGTTTCATCTACAAATGTTTCTTGTATCAGTTTTTGAATAACTTTTCAGAATGAAGGCATGCAATTTCACAATTGTATTTGGAGCAGAAGGTTTGATTTATATGCTGAGCAAATCAATAATATGATAGTTAACTCTTAGTTCCTAAATCCTCACCAAGCTTTTCCTGTTTACATTTTTGTGCTTGTGTGATGACATTTCTAAGTAAAATCTTTCATATCTCTGCATCAGGGGAAACTACCAATAGCTCAGATTACATCTAAGTGAAATTCAGTGAATAAATATGTGAGAGAAGCAGGTGATTATTGATACAGCAGGCCTGCTAGCTGAACAAATCTAAACACCAGTGTGCTTGTTAAAATGAGAAGTCTTACTTTTCATTGCGTGTACCCCCATGTTAAAGCAAATATCTCAAATGCAATTCACTTCTTTCTTGAATGTTCTGTGTCATGTTTATTTGTTTGCCTTTTAAAATACTAGTCAGATGATACAGCATTCTATCGAAATTTTATAATTCCCATTTCTAGTGGTAAATTATGTAGCTAGAGTAGCTTTAACTCATGTTTGATTAGATGCTGTATGTTTTTAAATTAATTTCTCTCTAAGCTCTTTGCAAGGAATAGTAACCCACTGCAGAGAGGTTACAGTACTATGGACTCTGTCTGTTCTGCCTTAATGATACAAGGGAATAGTCGAGCAAGAATAAATGAGGTACTTTTGGTGGGTAAAAATGTGAGCTGACTGTCAGTGTGAGATTGGTTCTAGGAGCAGTTAGCCAGCAGTAATAGGGCACACTTGAGTAATTGAATTTGCATAACAAGGCTTGCTGAAGAGATCTGACAGGCCCAGAGATTTGTCTGGCTGGAGATCTCCAGATGGACGTGACCACACAGCAGCTGGGTGGCACGTTTCTCAGCATGGTCAGCAACACCCAGACTGTCAGCTGGCCTCTGCAATTGCAAAGCCCTGGCAGGCCAGCTGGTGGCTTCTGACAGCCAGTGGCCCCGTTAGAGAATCTTTTCATTCTGCCTGTCAGGGTACAGGACCTGCAGGGACCAGTGGTAAGATGTAACAAGTCACCAGTGAGAGTTGTTAAGATGCTTCAGAAACCTGCTTCTGTTAAATAGCTGCTGCTTTACCACTGAGAGTGAACCTTCTGAAAGCTTTTTCCATCCTTTAACAAGGACAGGACTAACCTGGTCTCCAGCATTTTGTTTGAAAATCTGTTACTTAGTGTTAGTTTCTATATGTTTAGTTTCAATACCAATATTTCTGCATCTAACCAAGCATGCCCAGTCAGTAACAGAAATACATTTTATGTGCTTATTACTTTCACAAGAGAAAATACTAGAGCTTTTGTTCCTGTGTCTGTTCCAAGGATACCAATATTACTGTATTCTAGATGTAGAAGTTCAGTTAAATAGAGCCATTTATGGAAATACACTGTAAAGGAAGGCATTAGAAACAATGGTGGCAGCAACTGTTTTAATTGGTTAGTGTGCATAAATATTCTGTGTGGGTGGGAAAAGAATATCCATAATACTAGAAATCTCATCCTTTGCCTACTTGCAAGAAGGAATGTGAAAAATTAGATCTATTGCCTTCTTAGTCCAAGTTATTTGGTCCTAACGTCCCTGAGCCCCAGGCACTAAGCATTAAGCTGTTGGATTTAAACTCTGTATGCCCTTGCAAATTTAGGGAAGTTCCTGTTCACCAGGAGTTTAGAATCCAGGTCGTTCCACTCCCGAAACAGTAAAACAACCACCAATGGGGGTTATGTATTCTCATCCACTTATTATTTCTCTCCTCATTGATGTTACTTTTCCCTGTTTACAAGGTGACAAAACAAGTAGGTGCCTGCTGTCTAAGATACAGGCTACTGGTTTGGACATTCCATTTTTTTATGTATGCAGACCTCCTCCAAACTGAAGGAACTAAAAGTAGGTTTTTTTATTGGTTATGGTACCCCTAGCCATCCTAATTTCTTAAGGCTCTTATTGCTTCACCAAGTCTATTAATTTTGGGAAGGCTGGAGGAGAGACATGTTTAGTACTGTTCTTGAAATATCAGTTTCTGGGTTGTTCCAATGGCTAGTCATCCAAAGACTTCTGTCCAGTCACAGAATCACAGAATCATGGAGCAGTTTGGACTGGAGGGACCTTGAAGATCACCTAGTTTCCAACTAGTCCACTTCCAAATCAATAGCCCTAACTTTTATGTATTTTCTGAGAAATTCTATGGCAAAGCTGAACATTAAACCCATCCTTCTAACTTTGCTTTCTTTCTTTCTTTCTGGCAAGTAGCATTCAGCATTTGTAAACCCAACCAGTCAATTACAGAATAATTACAGAATGGTTCGGGCAGGAAGGGACCTTAAAGATCACCTAGTTCCCACACCTTGGCACAGTCAGGGACACCTTTCACTAGACCAGGTTGCTCAAAGCCCCCAAACCCAACCTGGCCTTAAACATTTCCAGGGATGGGGAGTTCACCCTTTACCCTGAAAAGGGAGTACCTTTTCAGGGTAAACTGCTCCAGTGCTCCACCACCTTCACAGTAAGGAATTTCTTCCTAATATCCTATCTAAACCTGTTCTCTTTCAGTTTAAATTCTGCTATGAGATTTCTGTCTTCCTCACTCGATTAGTCCTGTCACTTACCATCCTTATCACAAACTTTACCTAGTCCTTACTTTTGACTTCTGAAAGCTTGGATGCCTTTAACAATCATGCCTAATTCTGCTGTAGTCATGCTCTGTTACCTCTCAAGTCACGGCAACCTGGCTGTGGGCTCTTCCCTACCCACTTCATAATTTGAAGGTTCTCCTACCCCTGTAAGACTCATCTAATTTAATGGTTTGTGTAGGGGCATGTGGTGGGGGCTGGGATTTTCTGCCAGGACTTCTACACCCTGGTTTTAGTCAGGCTGATGAAGGGGGATGTTGTACCCAACTCAGTTCAGATTACTTGGTAGTAGAATGGACTTTCTTGTGCACAGAGGATGCTGTACTGGTGACGGCAGTGTGAAATAGCCTCACAAGGCATCCCATTCATCCACTCTGAGTCTGCTCTAGCACACTGTTTTAATGTCCTTATTCCATTTCTCTGTAAACAGACTTGTATTCCCGCCTGAACTACTGCACCCTGGTTTTAACAGGCTGGTGCCCCTATGCGTTATATGAAATCAACTGTATAATGTTTCATCCCTCTGCTACAGGATGCATAAGTTACCTTTTGTCTCAAGCAAAGATAGATTAGACTCTTAAAATAAGAACAAAAGCTCCCGAAGTTTGGAGGGACAGATATGTTTAGTTTTTGTTTTAATCAAGAGCATTTTGATACCACCTCAGATGCTGTCCAGAAAGGGTTCTTTTTTGAAAAGAGATCTGTATAAATGGAAAATAAATAAGAGAAATTGTCAAAATAAAGACCACTTTGATTGTTTTTTCTTGTATTTTTTTCTTGTTGGCTGTAATAAATGCTTAGCATGCAATAAGTATTTTACAGAAAGTTCTACTTTGAAAGAAGTGGAATAATGCCATTAAACCTTTTAATTAATTTTTATATCTGTTCATCAAAGAAGACTGAAATAACAGGTTATAAATTTTTTTGAGTCCTGTGATGCTGCAACATAAACCTCACAAGATTTGGCTTGTAGAATGGGAACCTCAAAGCATTTCTGTTCAAACAGCAGTGATGAATGAGAAAATCATTGGGTTGTGTCCATCAGATTTTTTTTTTTTTAAAAAGGCATGTGGACAATATATTCAAGAAAACTGTCTTCCCTTGCCACCCTGAACTTTTGTTACATGTATTGTTTTGGGGTACTGTACTTGAATTCTGATGGGTATATAGTTCCTGTAAATCCATAAGCTAAATAAGCGGAAACCTTTTGAGTGCACTTTTATCTTATTCCAGAAGTGTCCTTTTTAGGACATCAACTTGTCACTTAACTTTTTTCCCATGAATTTAAGTAAAATATTACTGAGAAATACCATTGATAGACCATTCTCTCCTGGCAGAATAGTGCAAATCTCTAATCAAAACACCAAACAGCTACCACAAGAAGAGAGATTTGGCAACTGTTGGAGATGCTTACATGATCATTTTACTGTTTCTTATGTTGAGTTCTAGCTAACCCGTGACACAAGATAGAAAATAACCTTTTTTAAAATAAATGGTGTATCTTTTTTTCTGTAGTTGATTCTGATCCCCATCCTTTCCTTTCTTTTTTTTTTTTTTTGTGTGTGTATTTTACACAAAGAAAGCAAGTGGTTGTACTATATATACATGTGTAGGGACTGCACAGAGACAAGGAATGTATCTGAAAAACTGTACTCTGCATACAGCAAAAGGAATGTAATGCCAAAGTGCACCTTATATGTTTAGCCAAAAGTGATTAAGGAGCTGGTATTTTAAATGTTGTAGCAGGTATGATTACCTTCCCTGATAAGAGCATAATGTGAGGCTGTGTTTACCAGATCTGACTACTGTCGGTGTATAGTCTGTGCCAATTTTAGTAATTTCTGTTGTGGAGGCTTTGCTTTTATGCCAGTTGCTCTGTAGCTGGTTCAGACATTTCATTTCTTATGTGATTCAGAATATTAAATTCTAATTTGGAGCAGTTATTTATCTGAAATTACGTAGAATTAAATAAACAACTATCTTCTTCCTTCTTTCCCCTGCTCTCCAGGAAAAGGGAGATGCAGGTACCATCAAAGCCACTTTTTTGAGGTTTCTCAGTACAGAAAATTCAGATTGACTTCCTGCTGATAACTCTGAATATGTAGCCGAAAAAGTTGATACTAAGTACTGACCTGCTTGTTTTTCTCTGTTTTCCTGACTAAAGTCCCCATGGAACTGTAGTTTGTTGATGAATAATGGATACAGAAAGAGCCAGAGATGTACTTCTGGTACAATACAAAAATTAGGAAAACTTTGGTGTTGGAGAGTGTTCGTTGGAATTAAGTCTGTATTCTGAAATAAATTGCTGTAGTTCACTTATCCGTCCCAGTTCTTCTATCATTCTTTATGAATAAAAACCCAAATCTCTGACTGGGTTACATTTAGGGGCAAAAAAAAGAATGCTTCCTAATTATCTATTTTAAGACCAGAGTAAGCACAGAAAGATTGCAGAACAACCTCTTTAAAACCTTATTTTCTGTGTTTATGTCAAGGAAGTGCTCTTCTTTCATCATCTACATTCCTGTGTACTTAAAAAGTTAATTTGAAACTGTAATGTTATTTCCCTATGAAGGCATGGTTTTTGTTTTTTTTTCCTTTAAGAGCTTTTAAAAGCATACTTTAAAAAATTATGCTAGCCACTGTTTTATCTATTGCTAACATTTCAGAATGATCTTGGGCATTTTATAGATAGCTATAAACCCAGTAGAAAGCAAGCCAAATTACTTTTTATATTCCACATCCTTGCTTCCTCATTATTTTTTTTGTGAGTGAGGAGGAAAAACCAGTCTGAATCTATTATATGCATGCCAAAATATTCTAGAGAATACTTGAAAATGGGAGGGTTTGAACTATTCTTTGTCTTCTTTCTTCGGTATTAACTTTAATTGGATCTCTTCAGTGCATATGACTCAGTGCATTTTTAATGCAGTCTGATTTTTCTAAGTCAAAAATTTTGAAAATATTAAATCCATGTGATTCAAGATGAGAAAATTGTTTGCCTTTAAGGATGGCTGCTTCTGTCCTTCCGGTGTATGAATGATGTAGCTTCTCTACTTCATTTTTGGTTCTTCCTTTCAACAATATTCCCAGACAGGATGCAGTTTCTGTCCTCCATCCTTGTTTCTCCACCTTGTAAAGCCTAGTTATATCTTTCCTTGATTACTTCATGCACCTCCACTCTAGAGTTGATATCTGCAATTTTACTGAGATTATTTACAATGGTTGAATTGTAAATAAAAGATTTCTTATTTTGATTGTTTTGTTCTCTTATATGCTCCTTCTGATGAGGAAGAGTAAAAGCCAAACAAACTAACATAGCACGTAAACAGAGCGGACTAAACTAGAAAGGGTTTGGAAAGTTGTGTTTGTTTGTCATCTACCTGCCTTCAGGCAAGAGTGGCAGGTCCCTTTTTTCTCCAAGTTCATCCGTGTTGTCCTCCATGTTGCCACTGTTGTAGGAAGGCTCCACCACCTTCAAAATATTTATAAGATAGTTTAGCAATCTGTCTGTCCAACATGGGAATTGTGGGTAAACTGTTATTTAATACAGGCTGTGTCTTTGATACCCTGTTTGGTGCAGGACCTGCAGGTTGATGTGACTTGTAGCACCTACTCAGCACAGTCAGGACTGTGGAGGGTTGTTACCTTAGTCTGAAGGGACTGCACAATTGCTGGGCTTTGGTTGTGTCAAGGAGCTGTTTAGAAAGGAGAAGAACAAGTTCCAAATCCCTTGTTCCTCTTCTCCGGAAGGCAAAAGTGATGAAATGGGGTTTGCTTGAACAGAACAAAAATGCCTATGGCAAAGAGAGTCTCTTAAAGGGCTCACAGAAAGAATGAGTGTACAGTGAGGAATCATGGAGACAAAGCAGCTTCATGTAGCAGGAGAGGGCTGTATGGCTTTGTGAGAGCAGAAGATGCAGTGTAGGTGCAGGACTCCTAGGTGAACTAATCTGCAATGGACCAAGAGAGCACCATGATCGTGAAGGTAGTCTTTAGTTGCAGGTAACAGAAAATATTTTTGATGTCCTAGCAGGCAGGTTTACTGTTTGTGCATGATGGGGATCGAAATACAGCCACTCTGTGTTAACTCTTCTTATTGCTATGTCCTGAGAGCACTCTGGCTGTGCTACTGTATGGCAAACCCCTCTTTGCCTCGAAGTTCGGAGGAGGGGTGCAGAAGAGGTTTTAATGGCTGTCAGATGTTACCCCTTCGGACACACTGCAGCCAGCAGTATTTGCAGCTACACAGGACAGCCTTTGCAAAACAGGCCAACACTTGCTAGTCAACTGGCATACAAGAGCTGTTTGGTTTCTGAATGGAAAAGCAAAGCTTAAACATGTGTCTATGCTGGCAGCAGGAATTACTTTCCTGCCGAAGTGTCCAGAATTCCTTTATTCCTTCTTTACATTTCCAGCACAGCTCTCAACTGGGAATTCAGACGCCAGGGTTTTGTCCAAGTTTTAGTCAAGTCAGTTTGACATGTTCCTCTTTTCTTGGCTGCTAATGGTTATAAGTCAATACTTGGAGTGTTCATTCTTGTCCCACCCACGGTCATTCCGTTCATATGTGGGCAGTTTTGGGGATTTCACTCAGTTTTCTCCCAGTCCCTTGTCCTGAAAATCCCTTAGCCCTTTGAGTACCAGGTGACAACAATAAAAAGTGAGGGGTGAAACCATTGTGGGTTTCATTTTAAAAGTAACTGTGCTAAGTTTTAACAATAAACCATAGCAGTTACTACACTTGTAGTAACTTGTGTCAGTTAATATAACTTGACCGATAAATGCCATGTAGTCCTACCAGCTTCAGTCTGGGTTATTTTTATACTGTTACATAGAGAATCCTGAAAAGCTGGCTGAAAAGTTTTACATCTTCTAATAAGGCTCCTAGCCAAGTTAAATTTAAAAGACATATGGAGAATATATATCAAGATTGTACTGACCTCATTGTGGCTGGTAAAAGATGTCTTTTTTTCTTGTTTTCTCCAAAGAGAATAGAAGACATTTATAAAGATTTTGTTGAGTAGGGTTCTGTCATGGTACTAAATTACAAACAAAAAAATCTTTGCTATAAATGTAAAAAAAATGGGGGGGGGAGGTGTGTTTCCACTTATATTCATTAATGTAAATGGTACAAGTTTCTAATTTTCTTGAAGTGTATTTGTTTTACAAAACTAAGGTAGCTTTCTTCTGTGACCTATGCAGCATCACTCATACAAGCTGTTTCCTATTTACAAATCAGTATTTTTATTGCCTCGTGACCTTAAAAAAGCAAGAACAATTTCTGATCATTTCCTGATATGAATTGACAGTACCAAGTCCTACAATAGCATATGCTAATTTTTTTTCTTATTTGTATCAACATGGGGTTTGTATTTGGACAGCCATTTTGAAGTGTTTCGCTGTATATCAAAATAATAAGTCCTAATGGATTGCTTCCTGCTTGACTAGACAAAAGTATTTCTTTTCTTTCTTTTTTTTTTTTTAATGTATGCCCAAGCAAGTTTAAAAGAAATAGTAGAGCAAAATAAAGTAGATTTGTTGTTTATGGCCTTGCTTGATCAGGTATTTATATTCTGTGTATGAATTTATTATATCTGTGTATGATTTTATTATATATGAAATTCTGACAATAAGGTAGCTTTTCCTCTCTGAGGTCAGTAGTGTTCAGATTAATCAGGTTGACATTTCATGTCGGTGGGTCATGAACTGTTGATAATAGCATTAAATGGTGATTCACTTGCTGCAGGGAGCGCAGCTCATTATCCAGTCACTATATTAAATCATCGCCACAAACAGCTAGAATGCTGTGTGTGTGCATGCACGCATCTGCACACACACACACGGAAATCAGGGTGGAGATCTCTGTCCTGTAGCTATCCATTTCTCTGTTTATAGCAATTGTTAAAGCTTTTTCCAGCATGCAAGGATGATGGACATCTCCCCATTTGGGAGACTGGAATAGTTTTCTCTGAAAAATCTGTTTATGTATGAAACAGGACTGTCTGGTTTATTTTCTAGCTTCTGTCCAAAAATGGGGGATAATTTTTTTAGCCAGTTCCATGTTAGACAAAAGTGAAGAAAAATACATGCGCATCATTTCTACAGTGTTAGTGTTGGAAAAAGAGCAAGATGGAAGATGAAAACAATGGAAATTCAAATTGCTTGTATTCATTGAGTATGAATTTATTTTTTTTAATGCTGTGTTTCAGGGTCTTCTATATTAGTTTCAGATGTGCTACTTCCTGTTAGAAACATTTATACTTTAAAAAAAAAAATTAGATACTGTCCTTGTTCAAGAAAAAGTGTATCTATCATAATGGAAAATTTAAAAATAGAACACTGTCTGAATAGCCTAACACTGGATTGATTAACTAAGTTGAAAGAGGGAAAATTTCACCCTAATGCTTTCAAGATTTTGCATTAAATCAAATGCAAAATCTTGCTTACTTTTAAGTTGCATTTTTTAAAATTAAACTTGAGTGAAGAGTATTGCAAGGCATGTGTCCAGCAAATAAAAATGTTGGGCTTTTTTTCTCCTACCCAGAGCGAAGAACTGTGGAGTTTTCTCCCTCCCTGTCCTCTGCCTACTCCAACTGAGCCAGTGTAATTCATTTTAGTGCAAAACTGACTGTTGTTCAAAGGCAGCGCTTAGCATGCTTCACCTTAAGGTATACACAGGCTGGCTTGAAGTACGAGCTTCTCAAGGTCTTCATAATCGACACTAGAAAAGTGGTTTTATTTTAATATATGCTATATTTTTCCTAGAAGACATTATGTTTAATCAGTATATAAATATTAATTACCATGAGAACCGTGTTAACCTCCGTATTAACTTTAAAACTGAGAAGTTGTGGGGTTTTCATATAGGTGTAAGGTTTTATACATTTATATAAATGGTTACAGAACGGGAAACCATTTTGTGAAGAAATTAGCACGCTGTATATTTTAAGAGAAGTTTTAAAAAGGTATCTTGAAGGGAAACATTTTAAATTCCTCAAACTGCCTTTTTTCTTTTTTTTTAAGGTTAAATAGCTGCTAAAACTGCCAGGGGAACCGGGTAACATTAAAAAGCTGTAGGCCGCTAGAGGTCACTATTTGGTAATCAACTTCTAATGAACCAGAACTGTCGAGAAGGCCAATAAATTACACTGTGGATTTTTCTAATTATGAATTCCTATTTAATCATTCAATGACAAGTTAACTGTGGCAGCGGTTCTATGTACTTTGCATACACAGTTATGTTAATGTACTATTATATTTCTTAGGATGGAGGTCCTCCATCATTAGAGCAGTTCATTACCAAAGAGTCTCTTATCTAATCATAATTACTGATCATGAGAAATAATTAACTTTGTTACCCTCTTGATTCTGTTCGTTGGCAAAATGCAGTCTTTCTCTTTTCTTGTTTTTTAAATGGAAGGCCAGGGCAAGCACTGACTTTCAATACCTTTACATTATAGAAAAAAGTTTAAATTGCTTTTGTGTAAAATTGCCTAAGTTGCAGTGTTGGAATACTTACAGGTAGTATGGAAAAAGAGGTACACAAATATTATAATAGGTCTCCTTAAGTTGTCATTCAGCACAGTTAAATATGAAAATGTGTTTTGTTTCGTGAAATTACACCATTTGGAGCATGTAAACATTTGTAAATTTAAACCATATGATTGCAGATTGGCTCATCCTGAAACAATAAAAGTAATAATAAAAATAGTATCTCTTCTTAAAAATATTTCTATATTAAACTTAGAATTAGTTCATACATAAAGAAATATGACTTTTAATTAAATTACAAGAGTTTGAACTCATTGTATCAGTGGCATTGAGTACATTTGAGAACACTGAAAAGTACATTGCATTTTAGGCTGGAGGGCAATGTAAATCTAGCTCTCTGAAAGAGATGTACTATCTGTTTTGCAGAGAGGTAATAACAGAATTATGTGTGGAGGATCCCTGAATAGGAAATAGAACTGGAAAAGGCCTTGTAGCAAAGGGAGTCTTTAAATGGAATCTTTCCAATTTAGGCTGTTTTTCTAGCAGTTGTTGCAATCTTGCATTATTGTACTGCTTTGCCTATCAGTGCCTTAAAGCTTTGAGAATTAACTTTGACTATGCTAAAATTAAGCAGCGGAAAGTGATTTGTTACTTCATAGGTACAGAGTTAGGCATGCTCTAAAATAAGCATGTATTTTAAAGGAAAAGCTGAAAAAGAAGACTGTGGGGGCTATTGACTGTGTCCAGAGGCAAGATTCAATGCCAAAGTGCTTGAAGAAAGGACAGACAGATCTGAAGCAATGCACTCTGATGATGGCTCAGATTGTCAAAAAAAACTTGGTCTCATACCACCGATGACACTTGAAGGGACAGGGTTCAAAAGTTCGTTCAAAAATGCTCAATGCAGTCTTCAGTCCTATTTTTTATGCATTTCTTTTCAATCTCATTTGGGAAACCTCTGTTAGTTGTCCTCTCATGGACTGTACACAAAACACATAAACAGCTTTCAGCTGAGCAACTCTCCAGGAGAAAATACTGGAAATTGATTTCTTTTAAAATTACCTGTCTGACACTTCTTTCTGGCTATACATTTCTATTTTATTTTAACATTTGTTAGATTCCTGCTATTAAATACTAGATATTTTTTAAATGTTGTGAATGTAAATATGCCCCTACTGATTAGGATTGGCATGTGGCATTGCTACATCTTCAGCTCTTAAGATAAACCAGAAATGCTTAGGAATGTATGTGCTATGTTTTTCACCCCATTTTAATGCTTTTTGTTTTATTTTTCTGTGTTTATTGTCTTTATTTTCTTATGACATGAAAGGACTAATGAATACATCAATAGAAATTTACCTGCTTCTGCAGCTGGCTTTTTAAGAAGTAGACATTTTATTAAGAGGACCACTTGAACCCATACATGTTGAGTAATGCAGTTTAAATGCATATCTTAGTGTGACTATATTCTTCTTTTTTAGCAACGTGCTTGATGCCTTCATTATTCAGAAAAAAAACCTGCCATGTTTTGTTGGGTTTAGGGGCCTATAGGACGGTAATATGATGAAATCATAAAGTGCTAAAGTGTTTCAGGTATTTTGTTTTTGTAGAAGGGGATTGATATCTTGATAGAGTGGTACTAATACTGGAGAAGCAGGTAAACACTAATATTAAATATCTCTGGTTTATTTTTTCTTGAAGGCTCCTGTTTTGCTGTTATAATAAAAGGATTTGAGCTTTTATATATCTGTTCCACAGCACTGTTGCATACTTAGTTGCATTTTGCTGTGGAGTTAAGGTAGAATGTGCAAGTATTTTATACTTTCCAGATAGAGACATTCAAGTCCAAGTAGGAAAATCTGCAAATGTGGTGGCTTAAAGCTGACTGCTCCTTGTGATTTAAAGAGCTCAGCAAGACTGGCCATACATGTGGTTTTGCTGGTCACGCATTTGCATGTATGTTGTTCAGTCCAAATGGATGAGATGAAAAGCTGTGATGACAAGGTGCGTTGTTGGATCTGTTTGTGGCTTTTGGTTATTCCTTGCAAACATTAAGCTTCTGGAGGCTTGATGTTCATTTTGGTATTGTCTGTGAATTTGAGTTGGTGCAACCAACTGTAAGAATATAAGACTAGCTTTTCTGGGATTTTACCTCCTCTTTTTCAAAGGGAACATTATAAATGTTTATCCCTTTAAGTTTTTCTTCTATAGTCTATCTTCACACAACAGTCTATTTTCTGGTTGCTGGTCTTCTGCATAGAGCTTTTCAAGAAAGTGAGGTTGTGTGCATTAGAAATGCTCTTTCCTCTTTCTAACACCAAACCAAAATTATTCTTGATTTTGCACTGTGTGATTGGAATGAAGTTTTATTTCTAGGACTTGAAGCCTCATCAGTCAAGAGGAGAATTGTGTCTCCTGAAATTTAGTTGTGTGGAGGGCTGGCCCACATAGTGGAGAAACTGCATGCATGTTCATGTTTAATTTTTGGACTTCTCCTAAAAGACCAGAATTTCAAGCAGTCATGCTGGGCAAGATTTCTTTTCTTTGAAGAAGGACTATTTTATTTGTTTCTTTTGTATTTGATGTTTCACATGTATTTGATGCTGTGCTTGCTCAGAACCCAGCAACAGTTAATCAGACCACTCAGTGTCATGTGCTTTACATTTGGACTGTCTGAAATCTGCTTTGAAACTTTGGGTTCTTGTATATGTGGAATGTATTGCTCCTGTTCATCACTGGCTGTCCAGATAAAAAATTAAATACTTGTTTTGAACTGTGCAGGTAGTTTTGTGCAGGTAGTTTTGCTATCCACAACTGTAGATACATGCAGCTGTTTTTGTTAAGTTTTAACATTTCTGTATGGGTCTGCAGATGAGATTTAGAGCGTATATCTAACTGTTAGGGATATGTAAAAGAGTAGCTAAATCTGGTACACCAGCAACACCTAAAGGGTGTTTCTGTTGTCTGGGATTTTGTGATGGGATTAAAGGTACAGAATGGGAAAGGTGACTATCATGAACTACTGTTTTTAAATGTTTTTAATACAGTATTTTGGATATTAAAAATAAGCAAATAAGTTAATCAATCATACTGTGTTACTGTGTTTCCTTTCTTATTGCTGTGCTGTTAACCTTTTTACTTGCTAACTTTTCAGGTGCTTTGATATTTCTCTTTGACATTACAATGACCAGACCTAAATTCAGTGCTTTTTTAAAATGCTGCAGGCAGAACCATTTTGTCAGGCCTTTCAGCTTGTGTTTCTGTTGAAAAAGTTGAAGTATCTTATGTGTGCATTTGCCTTTTGCAACTTACTTTCTTTGGCTGATCCCTTGGAGGCATCAGTTGCTACTTAATACCATCTCGTAAAATTTTCCTCGTGCATCCCCTTCATATTAAACTGCCGCAGCAACAGCTTCTAGTCAATTTTTGCAAGATTTATTGAGAGGGCATATTCTTTCCTGTGTTTTGGCATCGTTCTGTAATACATCTAAATCAAATTGAAGATTTTTATTCACCATCCATGGCCAAGTTCAAGTACAAATCCCTATACAATTCTACTCAGGCCTTCTTTCGTAAACATAAAGCTTCTCATGACCATTTTGCCTATCTTGTTTAATCAGTTGTTTATCCTTCCTGCAGCACTACTTTCTACCTTCCCTTCCTGATTATGTTTACATAATTCCTTCTGTTCCCAAAAGGGATATCCTCTTCTACTGTAACACATGTATGTACCATGTATTGTTTACATGCATGTATTGTTATGATTCATGTAAATCCCTAAATATGTTTTCCTTGAGGCCCCCAAGGATCTTTGCATTTAACAGCAGCACTTCTCCGATGGGCATGTGGGACTGGAGAGTTTGGTACTAGCTTTGTCTTTGGACAGCACCTAGCAAAATTGGGACCCAACTGTGACAGCAAGTGAAGTGCTAAAGAAAGGCTCTTAGAGCCGTCTCTGCCTGCTTCCTCTACCTTCACATTATTCTAGGAGGCAAAATCTTTTTAATTACTCCCTCTCATGCTGGGCTGCCCAGAACAGGTAGCATATTGCTCACCTCTCTTGCATCTTTCTTTCAGTGTCTACTACTGCTAGGAAAATAGCTGCATGGAGCATTAATGCTGATGCACACAGTCTGATCCACTCGTCTTCGTTCTTGCCAGTGCTTGTGGGAGAGGGGGTGGAGGTGGAGGAGGAGGGAATTATTATTCTGCTGCTGACACAGGGAGAATGAGAGTGGCTTGATGCAACAGAAGATTATGTTCCCTGAGGATAAACAAACAGAAGGAGATAAATTAGGAGAGAGGATAATCCTGTTAATATGTGCATTCCTTAATTCTGATCCAGTTTTTCAAAATGTATGATTTCATAGAGGTTAGAAATTTAATTAATATCTGTAAACCATCTCTTCTAGTTTACCTTTTAGATTGTGGAGTAACGTTTTGAGTTGGCATTTGAGATGCACAAATTTGCTCATAAACAGGAATTGTAGGTAGTAATATGAATATCACGTGAAGGAAAAATAATAATGTGCACATCACCATCCCTTCCTTAATTTAAAAAAAAACAACAAAACAACTAAACAAAAAACTTCCATTCTCTGGACTTTTTTACAGTACTGTTTGTTAGGAAGTCAGAGCAGCTTATTCCTTGCAATCTTCTTGTTGCTTTTTCAGCAGAAGCTAGGCCATTGTGATATTTATCTGAATTCAAACAAGGCTAATTAAAAGAGCTGCTGACAGTTGTTGTGATCTGACTTTGACTGGAGCTTGATGGTCATTATGGGTAAATAATGAACTAGGTCTGCAAATGTAGCAGCTGCCAACTTGGGATAGAAGAACAGCTATTGCGTCCAATTTAAGGATCTATCGACCGCTTCCCTTCTCCCTGCAGATCTTCTTCCTAGCAGAAAACTAATGTTTTATATGCTTTGTTTTGTGGTTTCAGCTATTTTTGATATAGTCTATAATTTCCTCTTAAATATTTAACCTAGTCCATTATTAGCTTTCAGAGTTAACAACTTTTCCATTGGGCTTTCTTTGCATTTTTATTTTGTTTTGTTTTGTTTTGTGGGTGGGTTTTTTGCTGTTTGTTTTTATGTACAATGTAACTGCTTAAATAATGATGATCATGTGTCTTTAATTTGCCTGTTGCTGCATAATAAAAATCCACGAGGCTTTTTTCTCTGTACAGCCATAATCTAACAAATTGTATAATTCGATTACACCGTAAGAGATGTTTCTATTTCCTTAAGCTTGCTTTTGTTTGGATTAATATTTGAGTGCTTGTTGTATAAATCTTCAAATCACTGACCTGAACCTCCATTTCCATTTCTGCTCAAAAATCACTAGTTTATGAGGTACAGTGATGCAAAGCTCTATTTATCAGAAGAGAGAAACAGCAATGACTTTCATTAAGGGGCACTTCCAAGTACGTTGTCGCTTCATCATGAGCTTTGCCTTGTCCCATTAGCAAGTAGGAATGGTACCTTAAAGGGAAAATGGCAAATTTTAATAATAGATTAATTCAACTTTCTTCTAGAATCCCTGGCATTATAAATAGAATACAGACCACAGAATTTGATATACAGAAGAACTTAGTGCATCTACCCAGCGTTTGCTCAGCTGCCATTAGAAAAGGCAGCGTGCATTATGTAAAATGTACGGAGGCACTTGTGCATTAGTGCATAATGCGGCAGAACTAGGGATCTTGCTGGGAAGAAATGATCCCAAGCGTGCCCCTAAAAGACAAGTCTTGCTTTGAGATATAATGATGAAAAATTGCCCATTTATTTGTATCTTTGCATTTCAGCAAAAACGAAACTTGGGCTCGTTGAGTGTCGTGCTGCCACAGGGGTTTTGTGCACGTATGTGTGCGTCCGCGGGCACGGGCGTTTCAGTGCCTGCTTGGAAAGGCCAGCGATACGTTAACAAGGGGTTATGCTATGCTGGTTTATGTTAAACCAGATCACCCCCTAACATGTGCAGAGCCATTCATCTGTGTCACCAAAACCCAAGAGAACATCTGACATGGACTTTGAAACAGAAACAGTGATCACTTACAAATCAAACATGGCACGCTCTAAACCGATTGTGCACGGCAATCTTTTCGAGAAAGGACAACTAATTGAACATGATAAAGTGTAAAGTTAATTAACACCCTTAAATTTGTTGATTACTTTCACGGGATTATATTGTTCGTTGAGGAGCAGCTTTCTGTCCCAGCTGTCGCCTTTTTAGCGAATGTCGCCTGGTAAACAATAGAGACACCATAACAAGTCGTAAATGGTCCCTGTGACAGCAGCCCCTTGTGAGGCTGCATCTGTAGAAAATGATTAGAACAATTGCATTTTAAAGACGGCTCACATTGCAGCCCGGTCCCATCGGCCCTCTTCTTTATCTCTGCTGATGGCAGACTGGTTAAAACATTTAAGTTCTTTTGAGCAAATTAAGTGATTTACTGTGTTTTAGTTATACAGCAGCAGAATAGCTTCATAGGTCTAGCTTTGATGCTGATTTTTATAATAGGGAGAAACACAAGCCCTCGGAGTGGTGGTGTGCTGTGGGGTTTTTTTCTGAGTCTGTTCCATTTACTTGTTTCCTGGAAATAGATTGATGATGGCAGACATTGTCTAAGAAGCAAGTAGAAGGAATTGATACCCTATTTATATTTTATAAAATAACGAGTCTCTTCATGGTTATTTTAAATTTACAGTATGGTTTTAAGTATTCTTTTACTTCCAGTAGGGATTTATAGCTGGTTTTTGCCCATGCACGCCTTTTAATTGGTTGTAGATTTATATATGTAGCAAAACAATAGTAACCTTTTCAGTTAATCTTTCCTTGTGTATCTTGGTTTAACTTTTCGTGAGTTGCATAGACAAAGTATTTGGTGTGAGCTGGCAGGTACTTAAAAAAATCTGCTTAGTCCTTAAAAATACACACTCACACAAGGTGCACAGATGCAGTCTCTCAAGCTCAGCCTGTCTGAAATAGAGCAAACATGACAAGAACCTGCTTGTTTGAGGCAGCTACAGTCGCTTAAACTGCATTTTTGCAAAAAAAATAGAATAAAAGACCAGTGTTCCCTTGCACTTCCCAAAGTGTAACAGGCAAAGCCTCAACTATTAGGGTTGAGGGTGCAACATTATAAAACAGGATAGAGGATTAAAACTCTAACAATGTTTTTCTTGGGTTTTTTGGGTATTTTTAATCTAGTTTAGATCACAGAATTAGTTGTTAAAATTGCGACTGTATGTTGAGTAGAAAAATAATAAAATAGATGATTTTTTGCTGACGCTTCTTGATGTTATAACCCTCATCTCCTGCTCGTCCTTTGGAGACTCTGAAACAGCTCAGTTCGTATCGTTTCAGTCTTAACTTTGTCAGCAACGTTTTTTTTTTATCTGCAGGTGCAGCGCAACAGTGGTTTAAATATTTTGGCTCAGGGATATGCTTGGGTGCATTGTCTTTTCAGCAGTGTTGCTGTTTTCAGCATTGCCACTCTGATGGTGCTGTAATGCGTAGCGTTACAGTATCACTTCTTTTTAGCTCATCTGCCCTCTGTTCTTACAGAAATGTAATAAAGCTGAAACCAAAAGCATATAGTTTCATATAGCACCTTTATGTTAACATCTCTTTTCTAGCAAATTTTGTTCTTAATAATAAGTAAACTGAAACTAAACTGTTTTAATGGTGTAGCTAAGGACCCAATACCTTTCTAGGCTTTTTTTGGAACTGGAAACATCAGTGGCAGCTTGCAAGACTTTTTCCAACAGCATTAAATACTGTTTAAATAAGCACAGGAAAGTGAATATGGAAGGGCAGGGTGTCTATCAAATGAGGCTGCTTGTCCTGGATGCTAAAACTTGAGGTCATTGTCAGACTGTTCCAGAGTAGCTGCAACCAGTTGCTGTTGCCATGTAAGGGCTCCTTGGTCTCTGTTCCTATTTTTGTCTAAAATTTTGAACTTGGGAACCGCTGTGTATCAGGTTCACTGAGCAGTGTATTGGCAATTGAGTGAGAAGCATCTGGACTGAACTTGCCCCACAAGTAACACAGCCAGATGTGACAGGATGCTTTGAAGTGCAGCTCTTTATGTACCTCTTCTGATAAAAAAAACTTAGTTTATCAGATCTTCATCCAAAACCTGCTAGTACCCAAGAGGGAAACCCATCTCCAAGTGGATATGCCATACTGCAGTGCTCCTCTATACCTTTTCACCGTATTTTTCCCAGAGTCATTTTCTTGCGTATCCACTCAACTAGCTCGATCTGTTATCACATTTTTCT
Organism: Origma solitaria; assembly: GCA_013397895.1. Lineage (NCBI taxonomy): Eukaryota > Metazoa > Chordata > Aves > Passeriformes > Acanthizidae > Origma > Origma solitaria. The sequence goes on along the minus strand of VZRL01006980.1, from coordinate 736,226 downwards.
GCAATCCTGTTCCTGTCAGTTTATATCTCTGGGACAAACTCAGATGCTGTTGTGACCCATGGACTTGGAGTTGATCTGCTCTGTGGGATCTGCTGGTGTGAAGACTGTGCAGAATTGCACATAAGTGTGGGTCATCATCCTAGAGAAACCAAGTATAAGACTGCAGGCATGGGCCCCAGCAGTCTTGCTTTGCAGCAGAGGAGGAAATCTTAATGCATGCTATTCATAGATACAGTTTCTCTGAAAACCATTCCTTGAGGATGTGAAAGAGGCTTTTTGTATTTTAGAAAGAACTGATAGATTCTAAAGGACTTTTGACCATCATAGCAGTGGTAGATAAAGCATTATCTTAGGTAGGAAGACTTCTTAAAAAAACCCAAAATATGAAAAATAATAGTTAATTTATTTAAATTGCATTTGCTGCTCTGCATCTCCATTGCTCTCTTTAGTGTTAGAAGCTGATAATACTTCGCTGGCTTGTGTTGTTGGAATGAAATCTGTGATTGTGAAATAAAGCTGTGCATTCTTGTATAATGCTTTTTTTTAATTTCTATTTTTAGCTGAAGTTACGGTTCTTGTACTCCTAGACTCCATGCCAAATTTTTTTTAATTGCCAGTCTTATAAATTTGCTGCGTTGCTTGTTTAATTCTGATAAAATAGCAGATAGTTGGCAAGGACCCTAGATGATAAAATCTACCACGAAGTAAATAGGTTTTTGTTTTTAAAACAATAATTTTCCAAGCCTTCTGCATTATACAGCAAATTGCTCTTTTTTTTTTTCTACTTAACTAATTTATTTTTGCTTCTTGAAATGTGTTTGAACAAGTGAGAGAGTGCAGCTGTCAGAAGATTAACCAGCTGAAAACTATTGTCAGCATTAATTTTGCTCTAATAAATGAATCTCTGAAGCTATTTAGCAGTCTGTAATCTAGATACAAGGCTATTGACCTATGATGGATAGTACTGGATTTTGTTTGTAAGCTTTGACTTAAATTGTCTACTTAATTTGCTGCAGGTCAGATCACAGGATTAGTGGTAAAGGCCATTATGTGGTTTGAATAAAAATAGCTAGAAGAATGGAATGAAAATCATTGTGTTTATTAATGTAGCAATCTTTGTGGTCATGTACATAGTGAACTGGTAGCCAAAAGACAACAATGACCTGTTTGTGCTAGCTCTGAATCTGGGCTTTGCTCTTAGCCCAGTTCTGTGAGTTGCCTGGACAGGAGTTGTTCAAGTGAGATTAAGGATTGTCTGCAAACCAGGTGTCGTTCAGCCTGGACAGGAAGATCTTCACCACCATTTATATTTCAGTACCTCCACAGCATTCTGTATATAGACCGATGGTTTTTTAAAGCGATGGGTCTGACTTTTTCGGGATGCTCCAGGACTTAACAGCACAAGAAAGACACAGATTTACTGGAGGGAGTGAGTCCAGCTAAGAGCCATGAAGATGACAAAGGTTCTAGAGCATCATTCATGTGAGGAGAGACTGAGAGAGCTGAGACTGTTCAGCATGAAGGGAAGGCTCAGGTGGGATCTTAGCAATGTGTGTAAAAACCTGATGGGGGAGAATAAAGTAGAGGGAGTTGCACTCTTCTCAGTAGTGCCCAGTGACAGGGCAGGAGGCACAAATTAAAACACACGAAATGCCATCTGAAGCACAAGAAACACTTTTTTTACTGTGGGGGTTGGCAAACACTGGAAGAAATGGCCCAGAGAGGCTGTGGCATCTCCATCCTTGGAGATACTCGAAAGCTGACTGGACGTGGTCATGGGCAGCATGCCTCAGCTGGCCCTTGAGCATGGTGATTGAATGATCTTGAGAGGTTACTTCCAACCAGAAATCCTCTGATTCTAGGTTCTAATATAGGCTGAGCAGGTCATCAGTGGGGGCATCTTTATTGTTGCCTGGTTTTGCATAACTGCTAGGTGTTTACTCTTTGTGAAACTTTGATCTGTCTATTTTGTCTGAAATTCTTCATTGACTTCAAAAATTGGTATATGTTGAAAGACAGGATGAGGAAAAGAAAACACTTGGGAGATACAGAAAGGGCCATTTGTAGACATAGCCACACAGTGCACTTGCACAGAGATAGAGCATCAATTTAAATTTTTATATAAGAGCAAAAAAAAAAAAAGCATTGAATTCTTCAGTGTGAGAAGCTGCAGTGTAGCTGTCCTTGATGTAAACAAAGTCCAAAACTGGCCACCTCCTTAGCTGTGGTACAGCACTTCAGAGCACTGTACATAATTGAGCACGTTTAATTTGAAAGTCGCTTGTTATCTGCAGCTGTACATCCTAACTGCACAATGTTTGATGCATAGCACGGGAAATTTATAGTGGCTATGCTTCTTGCCAGAGTGAAAATTAGTGAGGAAGCTGATTTGTTCATCAGTTAGGCCAAATTTTCCTTGCAGTTATACCCATTAAATACTGGGGATGAAGAGGTTAGGGACGTAAGAATAATTCATATTAGAATTAGGCTTCTTTTAAGGAATAGAATATTTCATGGAGTGGAGGTAATAAATATCACATGAAAAATTTGCTGGTGTTGTGCTTAGGAACTGCATAATCAAAGAACTATGGTGTGTGCTTACTGAACTGTGGTAAAGATAGGACAGACTACAGGAATGAAACTGGGAATAGTGTGTTTGTGTGTGTGTATGTGTATGAATAATTTTTACACTGTCTTTACATAGTAATTGCACCATCGTATATGCATTGAGTTTATGTTAAAAACTCACTTAAAGGTTCTCAGATTAAGGAGAATTTTGTTTCAGATTAGAAACATAATAAACTGCAGAAATTCAGAAGACTTGGGTTTATATTCCTGAGTCTTTTAGCTGTTCAATTATGTAAAAATCAGGAAGCACTGATAAAAACTAGCCTAGATTTGGAAAGGCTGATAAAAGCAGAATTAATTGAGCAGTAGTTTGTTAATGGTTGTATGTGAAGAGTAGTTTGACAAAAGAGAAACTTTATTTAGTAATTCAGATACAGTGAATTTTATGGAGTGCAAAGTTGCAGGAAAAGTTGATAGTTTTTTGTATAAACTATAAAAAGCTACATTGCCAGTTTTATGCAAGTCTTATGACTTACCTGCTAGCGTGACTGGAAGGTAAGGTGGTTTTATCTCCATCACATGTTTGAGAATTTAGATTGCTGATCCTGTGAGTACTGGGAGTATAGGCTTACTTTTACATAGAATTTGAGAGGTTCATTGTAGGTGAAGTATTAATTTTGCATCATCAGATCCTTCCTGGTAAGAGAAACTGTCTAATTTTTGGGTTTTTTTAATAGCATTATTAAATCCAATGTTATCTTGATTCAGGTGTTGGAGCTGCTCGAGCTGGAAACCTTACTTTCATGGTTGGTGGAGTGGAACAAGAATTTAATGCTGCCAAAGAGTTGCTGACATGCATGGGTTCTAATGTGGTTTACTGTGGAGAGGTTGGAACTGGACAGGTAATGCTTTCTGAAGGGCTAATAGTTATATTGGTCTTTCCTTTTTCTGGCTTTTTATTTATTGATGCCTACTCTTTTACTCCAGAACTAAATGTGTGGTAATACATCTTCATGCTTGTTTGCTTGTCTCTAACCTTGTGTTTATAAAATAACCTCATCGCACTTTTGCCCAGTATATTGTGTAACTTAGCACCAAAATCTGACTGGTGTTGCTCCACACTGGCTTGTTGAGATCATACTTCTTAGGGGACAGACATTTTAATTTTGTTTCATCTGAATTTAGATTTACTGGATGTTCTGAATGAAGAAGAGCCCCTACATTACATGTATACTGGGCTACTGTGCTAAAAAAGAGTATTTTTTAATTTGTGAAGAAGCCATAGAGCAACTTTCATTAACTTTGTGTTATCACAGGTCTGTGTTTACTCTGAGAGCTGCCAGAACATACTTGATCATATTGTCCTAGGCCTAGTTGATTCCTATATGTTAGGTCTGTGAAAGTACATAAACCAATTGATGGTTTCTCATGTTTTCAGGCTGCAAAGATCTGCAACAACATGCTCCTGGCCATCAGTATGATTGGAACTGCTGAGGCTATGAATCTTGGAATCAGGTTTGTTTGATTTTTATGGTGGATTGAAGAATTTTTTCCATGTTTACAGTTTTTGTGTATTATGGTTGACTTTTGCTGAGACGATGATTAAAAGACATGGGTAAACTTCTTGCCAGAAGTTGTCTTTATAAAGCCATTAACAGGCTAAAGGAATTGTTTAACTAAAGGCTGTGTTTTCAGCATGTGAATATTCTCTTGTATTGGCTGCATAGCTTGTTATATTCTGCATCTGAAGTTAAGAGTTTATTTGTTCTGTTGTAGTGCAGCATACAATAATGTTTATCTTTCATAATAAACATGCAGAGGTAACATAGAGGTAAGTTTTTGTTTGTATTGTAAGCTAATGTACAGTTTATTCAGAATATTATACTCCCATATGGCTCTCATTGGCTTTATTTACTTTGTTAAATTGTTCCAAGATATATTGTAAAGTGAAACTTCTACTACAGTGTGTATATCAAATTAAGATCAAACCATAAAACAGAGCATCTACCTTTCTTTGACTTTATGAGAGCACTTTGTCCTAATTTCCAGAACTCCTAGTTTGTCAAAAAGCTGCAGTATGCTCCACTACACTCTTGCCAATGCTAAGAGTACCGTTTCTTTTTTAGCATGTGGTACATCTAACTTGTAAGTAACATCATATTTGAGCAAAATAATTTTTACTTTCCAATTTTAACCTGTTTATTTTGCTGTGGTCTTTGTCCTTATGTTTTATTTTCCAATAGAACGTATGCGAGTACCAGTTCCGTATCAGGGTATTTGAACTTTTAGTAAACTATTTTAGCCAGATCTAAATCATTTGAAAATTTATAGATGGAGAAGTCCTGTGTTTGAAGAGATTATCTTGTAATTGTGTATCTTTTAGGGGTTTTCATGAATTATTTATCTGCACAGTTGCATCCTTAAAATTTGCCTGCTAAAACTACAGATATTTAAGGTACTTATCAGCTGGGCTCAACTGTGTTCATGTGGATTTGATGCACTGTAAAAACAGCAAGAGGGCATCAAATGCTTAAATAAACAAAAAAGAGCACCTACATATGCATACATACACAAGACAATGTAATGGATTCACATTTCCTCTTAATTACCATATCAAGATGCAGTTGTTTTATTGAATTGCCCTTGTCTCAGATGTTAGACTATCTTGACCTATTAAGTTGTCATGTTGTAATTGAGATAAAAGAGGAATTTGCTTTGCATCAGTGCTAATTGGTTTATCAATATCCTGTACCATTTACATTTTAAAATTGAGAGTCTGTAATATACTGAAGCATGTCTGCATCAAGCCATAATAGAACCAGTAGCATTGTTTACAACTCTTGTAATCCAGTGTAATCCAGAAAGCTTTTGTTGGCTTCTGCTTTAAGTCATTATTCACTTCATAAAGCATATGCAACTAATTTTTTGCTATAGTTTTATCTACATTTGTAGGAATGATTAAAATAAAAACAAGAGGTTTGGAAGGGGGATGTTCTGGGCATGTAAGCCTTGTGAAGTGCAAGTTGATGTCTGTGGTCACTGTGGCTTGGAGGTATTTAGAATTTTTTCCTTTTCCAGTTTAGATTTTGGCTGAATCTGTATTCAGCATTTGTGAGCAAAAATCCAAAGTGAAGGTAACAGTATATAAACCTCCCTACCCTACAATTGAGGTTATCAGGGAGGAACTGTATTTATTGTAGAAGAAACCTGCTGATTTTAAACCAAATTACAGAAAGAGCAGAATCTCATTTAGTCAAAAACTGCATGAAGTTTAAGACAGAGGTGGTAATTTAAAGCCTTATGAAGTAATTTGGAAACTTTGCATTGATTTTAATTTGGTGTGATTTAAATCTTGAGATGACTTCTGCTTATAACTAGAACAACAGCTTTCCACTTGGAGTATGTAAAAATTTCTAATGTTGAAGTTTACAGTTGTCATTCCAATTGTTAGAAGTTTTGCTATATTAATAATTTTTGGGGTTTTTTTTCAAGTCTAAAGCTCAAAGGATAGTGTGGCTGCCTACTCTGAAGAGCGTAGGAGGCTGAACTTGATATATTATATTGTTGCATGTCTGGTGAAGAACATGTGACTGACTTAATAATGGTAAAGGATACTGGAAATCTAAAAATTCAGAATAGGAATTATGGAACTTAGATGGGTTCTTAACTTGTAGATAGAATATAAAATGTCTTTATGCCATGCATTGTATATATCTGCTACACATTTGAATTGAGTTCTAGAGACTTTGCATTATTAATTATTCAAAATATTGCTGTCTGAACTAGATGTAGCTACAAATTATATTACAACACCTTCCATAAACCAATATATACTCTGAACTTAAGTCTTCAAAACAGTGTGATATTAGTTCTTTTAATAAGCCACTTCTTCTCTAATGTTTTCATAAACCATGCAGTCAAAATTTTTATTTTCTGAAGCAGAGTGACTGGGTTACTAATTTCAGATCTTTAAATTATGTCTGCTATTGTTTTATTTTTTTATTTGAAATTATAGAATTTTTCCAAACTTCAATATAAGTAGCAAATAGAATATTGTGAGGAGGAAAGAAAACTGACATTAATGAACAAAAATTCCATAATAAACTCCCAGAAAAATAGGCCATATTGGTATGTAATTTGTGCATTTATATTTCACTTGCTTTACTCTAACATTATCTTTATTTAGGAATGAAGATGTCCATTTTCACTGGAAGTTACTTGGATTAAATTGCATAAATATAATTTTTTTTTTATATTCCCATCCTTAGTTCTGACCAATGAATTGCTTGTTATGTTCAGTTTTTCCATTACTTTCCTGATGATTTATGAGTGTTGCTAGTAAAAGTTAAAAGGTGTGGCAGACATTGCGGAAATTAATTCACATTGTCATTTATACTTTTCTTTCTAGCATGTTAGTGCAACTTGTCAGTAGAAGAATCTTGAGCACATTTTGCTGTACAGTTTTATGGATAGTGTGCTTATTGCAAAATACTTACTGACTTACTGTGTCAAACTGGCACACAGAAATACATATAAATGCACAAATAAGAAATAAAAATATTAAGTGATACTGTCCACAGTCAGAAAGTACTTTTCATTTTGCTGATCATCTCAGTGCCAGTAACTTTGTTCTACTGAGCCCCAAGTTCCAGGGAAACAATTTCGAATACTATCAAAATAAAACTCAGAAATGAAATATTGCTGATACCTGGTTTGTGTTTGGGAGCAGGTGGAAGTTGCTGCCTGACAGGCAGTTTGTGGTCACGTCAGAAACTGCCTGCAAAGACTCAGAGGAGGGCTTATGTGGTGACACAAGACAGAACAAGATTGCTTAATATGGTTGGGATATAAGGGACCGGGAGAGCAGTAAGGGCTCTATGGCAGTAATCTCACTGCAAAATCACTCTTGTACTTCCAATAGCAGAGAAATAATCTCTATGAGGACGGACTGCAGTGCCACCCAGATTTTTGCCAAAAGCTGCAAATACAGCTCCTTCCTAAGCAATTTTACTGTATGGATTTGTGCCCACTTGCTTTTTTAGATACATGAAGTGAAAAGAGCTTTTTTTCTCATGCTGAGTTTAAATGTAGTCTGTCTCTAGGTCTGGTTTCTGTGAGCACCCCTGAGCTGTGGATTTAAGACAGGAGCAAAAATGAGAGTTGACAGTGTAGAGAGGAGCACGTGCTACAGGCTGAGGAATAATTAGCCCTAGTCACATCCCTACTGCAAAGTTCAGAAAGAGTACCTTGAAAAATAACTCCTTCAGGGAGCTGTGGTTCTGCTGTCTTTGGCATGGGGCTATAGCTAAGTCTTGTGAAGGTTGGTAGTGACACTGGAAAGCTCTTACCTTGTTTAAAAAACAATGGCAAAGTAATTTTTAACTGTGGTGTAAGGGTTGTAAGGTTTTGCTTGACTATTTGCACCTCTATATAGTGTTTATCCAAAGCACCTTGAGATGGGAGACTCTCAAAAGTTCAGCTACTTCAACTGTTATACCTTAAAATGACACCAGGATATATCTCTCTTGTGAGACACTATTTCAGTTTTTCTATCTGCTCCAGACTGAACTTTTGGAGGAGTGTATGAAAAATTCAGTCTGAGGCTTTATCAGAGCTCAGCAAAACTTGAGTTTTGAGCAGTGGTGTGAAGGGATCCTATTTTAACCTTTTTTTTTTGTATGTGTGTCCATTGCTTAGTTTCTGCTGTTCACTTCATTAGGAATGTTATTGGAGAAGAATTGATTTGACGGAAGCAATTGTTTTTGTTCTGTTATAAGTACATGGGATTCTTTTCTGCTTATAAGGGAGAAGAACATTTTGGTAATTGTAAATTCACATGCACATACACAAGCTCTTGCCACGTCCAATGGCAAGTTGTTATGGGGACTGGCAGACTGTCATCATTTTGATAGCTTGAGCAGTATATCTCTTGAACAGCAATGGAGCTCTTATGCAGAGAGTATCGTGTGTTCCCAGCCAATTTACAGGGAAACAGCAATAACATTTTATCATGGTTGAGAGCCCAGTAGCTGCTTCCTATTAAACTTGCCCTTTCAGATACCTGTCTTGGATTAATTTGTTGATTTCAAATGGAAACTCAGTCTTCTCCACTGAAGCATGACTTTCTAGGATAGACTCTTGCTGAATGACAATTACTGTATATTCTGGCTGGTTTCAAACCATTACAAGCTTTGGGCACAGTGGAAGACAGAGGACTTCTTCAGTAACTGATTTTAATATATGTCTAATTTTAACTGTCAGTTATATATGCACCAGTGGATGAATCTTCAGAAAAATGAAATGCAAAGCACTTCTAACTTGCTCTTATTAATGATACACTTGCTGCAAAGGAGAAAAAAAAATGGTTCAGGTCTCCTGAAGAGAAGCTGCATGGTGTTTAAGAGCAATGAATTTTGAAGAAGCAGGGATACAAACTGACACTATCTTCGTTTTTCTTTTCCAGGAGCAAAAATATGTCAGATCTAGTGCAAGACAGTATTTTACATATCTGTATAATACACGCATATCTTTTAAAGGATACTTTCACAGAGAGGTAGTTGGAACACTGTAAGAAGAACTTTCTTTGGGAGGGTTATATGTGTTTTGAAATAATAAGCTCTCTGTCTTGCAGTATACTCACAGCTGTAATTGCAGGCCTCTCCGTGCAGCTGGATATGACGCATACTGATCTGGATGTAACGATGATAAGGAAACAGACAAGTCAAGAGATTCGTTTTGGCAAAAAAAAACCAACCTCTGTGTATTTGAAAGTTCAGGCTTTGAATGTTCCCAATACAGGGGTTTTTTTATTACAACAATTAAAGCCATTATTTGGAGTGGCTCTTGATGAAGACTTTGATGATGAAGACTTTGATGCATATGCATGATGAAAGTACAATTCAAATACTGTAAAAACATAATGGTGCTGAAAAATACAGGTTTTATTTGTAAATAAATGGTCATTATAAGCATTCATTTGGGCTGGGAAAAAAGCAGGGAGGAAAATAAAGCTGGGTACCATTTAGGGCAGCAGACTTTCCTTTGAATTCCAGGGCCTGCTGCAGCAAATCATAAATAAGAGTGCACAGCAGTGATGCTAAAAAGCTATCTGAGATACAGAAAATGATCTTGCTTTGCATTAGGAAGGCAGACTTGCAGCACACATTGCCACTATAGGAGTGGGAGCCATGCTGTGGGGCCTAGTGTCTTAAATATAGTTTTTCAAATCCCGAATGCCTGCTGGAATAAATAGACATGCATTTTAGCAACTGTTCCATTGGTAATGAGTTTTTCTCATCTACAAATGAAAACCTTTTGTGCTACAGTGCCTGGAAGCAGTGTTAGGCTATGGAGATCTGCAAAAGTCTGTAGTGTGAGAACTAACATAAGGAGCATTGAATTCTATTTTTAAAAAAAGCTTTGTAGTAGGTTGTGATATATCCCTTTTGAAATGTCCTTCTCTCATCTTGAGTTGTTAATGGTGATAGTTCCCTTGCTTTCTCTTTTGTCCTGAGCGTAGGTGAACATTTGTACAGTGCCAGATAAACTGGTGCTGCTTGCCCTTGGTATTTATGCAATTGATGTAAAATTACACTTGCAACTTAGTATCAGCATAAATGTGAATTCATAAGAGGGTTAATTTCTTACAATATTGAAAAATTTTCAGGGTCTGCACTGAGCAGCAGTTTATGCCATCATCTCCATGGTAGAACAAATGACGTTTCTACTTGGACAAGCTCTGTTTTATCGGGATCAGTAACCTTATCAGCAGCTGACCCAGAACTATAATATATGTTTGCGAATAGATAACATATGTCACAGTGAAATGCAGACTTACCTCATAAGCAGGAGCATATAATGAAGATTTAATAATAGCAAAGACAAGAATGTACAGATGTATACGACAGTAGTATTTTTTGAAAAGTGCAGCATTTTTATTCACATTATTAGAGCAGAATCAATTGTGTTATCTTGTTTACCTCAGGAATGCACTAGTGTTCACATAGAAATGCATTGCACAACGACTTCCATGTTGGCACACTTGCCTGTGAATTTTTTGCTTTGTTCAGAGAATATTATTTTGAAATGAAGAACAAGTATGTGACCTAGTAGGTAGCAGAATGGAGAATGCCTTTTAGTAATTGAAATACAAGGTAGATAAGGTTCTGAGACATTTATTTTGCTTGCACTTTGAAAATTGCTAGGTGAAGAGGATTTGCTTAGTGCAAAAGGAAAAAAGCTCTGAAAACCCACGGCTTAAATGGTGGATTGATGCTCTTTAATTTAACATACAGCATCCCAGCCCCCAATATCAATATTCTGTCATTTTTCATGACTTACAATAAAGGGAGAGGAATGATGGTTGGGCCCTAAGATATAAAACAAGTCACCCATGTCTTGTGCATTTTGACATTAACACTTCTCTTCTTTGACCTTTGACAGATTAGGCCTTGACCCAAAGCTGCTGGCCAAAATCCTAAATATGAGCTCAGGTCGCTGTTGGTCAAGCGATACATACAACCCTGTCCCTGGAGTGATGGAAGGAGTACCGTCAGCTAACAATTATCAAGGTGGCTTTGGAACAACACTCATGGCTAAGGTACACTAACATTTGCATGTCAAGTATGTGCAGTTGCTTCTCTCTGGGCTTCTAGCAAATGGTCTTCCCAGTGAAAATTTGTGATTCCAGGATAATATATAGGCATGAATAGAGGGGAACCCAGCTCTTCTTGTAGCTCTAATTAATGAGTTGTGTAGGGGCTTTTCCTTAGCTCCAGCTTTTTTCTAGCCGCTGTTACTGCTGAGCCACTCACTGAGACTATATGCACGGTCTTTGAGTTCTGCCTTAATAAAGAGTCCCAATGTCCATTGTGTATATAGTGAGCATTCAGCAAGCCATTTAGGTGCCTCTTGAATTTAGGAGCCTGAGTTCAGGAGAGAATTCAGGGAAATCCAGGTGACTGAATTAGGTGCTGACAGTGGCATGAGCATCTCAGATTTTGGGCCCGCTCTCTTCCAGATAACTTTACCTGTACTACTCTCTAACAACCCCTTTCTTGCTAAGCCAATTGCTCGTGTACTTGTCCTTCTGCCTAAGGCCACTTGGAATGCAGAAAGCAAACAGAATTCAACCCATACCAACACAGGCTGATCTTCTGCACCATACTGCAAGCTCTCCTGGGTTGTCTTAACTGGTGACAGAAGGGCTTCTCATGAGTAATTACCTGGTAATCTAAATTGCATGTCCACAGAGTGGGAGATCTGGGGTTTAGGTCCTTCTCAGCATTAGGAAGTTGAGAACCTAATGATATCCCATCCTGGGAGAATGCAGTTATTGCCATGGTCTTGGCTCTTCGAGGAAAAGCTGTGTCCTGAGTCACTCTGTGGTTAGGAAAGCAAAGCTCTTAGAGACCAAGGGAAAGTAGGCAAGGAGGTCAGGACTCTGCATCCCCCTGATAGGACACACAGTGGGAGGAAGGAGCTATGGAACTCTGACTCCTGAGCTACTTCTGCACTGAGTGTAATGGTTGCCTAAGGTAAACTATAAAACCTGTTCTGGAAGAGATGTCTCATCTAAGTGCAGGAAATAATTTCACACTGAATATCCATTTCATGGAGATACTGTCCTGAGGGAGGCATTTGAGTTCATACAGGATAGGTTTTATGCACACCAGTTTATTGAGTGCTCCTAACTGGTTAGGCATTCTTTCCATTTTCAGTTCTTTCATGTACAGTGAAGATGCAGCACTTAGAACTGAAACAGCAATTCTCAAAGCTGGTGAACAAACTCAGATATTACCATGCAAATCTCCAAAGTGCTGGAGCCCTGTATGTAATAACCTGCTTACTGATACTGTTCATGTCATTTTGCAGTTGATTTAGGACAATTGGTGCATTTGCCCACTCAGTGAAATTAGCCAGATTCTCTTCAGAGTGGGTCCAGAGTGTTTTGCCTGTGGTAGTGCCAAATAACATTGCTAATGCAGCATGGCTCACAATCTGTCAGCAGCTGACCTGCTGCATTTAATCTTTATGGACCAATGACCAGGAACTTTAATTTCTTTGAGGGATGTGTTAAAATATGAAAAGTAGCAGTTTTTGCATTGTGTTCATGTCATTGAACATTGGGTACAATAAAGTCTTGTTTAAAGTACCGATTTATAAAAAGTGTTAGGTTATTGCTTGGAGTTTGCCAGGGCTATTGATTAGAGATAAGCAACCTGATCTTGGCCTTACCTCAAAGCTTGTTTCCATCTTGTGTGCTGTTTTCAGAATCAGTTCTGCCTGTTGTGCCATGTTTCGCACTGCAATCTCTGTTCTCATGATTGACAGCTCTTAATCTTGTCCAGAATAACCTCACAGTATAAATATGATAGGGGCACATATTTTCTTCGCGCCCTTTTAAGTTTGTTTCTAAAGGGTTGGATATTTTCCTTTGGTCTGCTTCTAAGATCGACTTTCATCTCCCCTGGAAGCTGCCCTGAAAGATCTTTCTTTAATTGGAGGAATAGCAGCCTGGCTTGTGCCTGTTGAAACTGCCAGCTTTTGGTTATAAAGCATCAATGATAACCAAGAGGGAGTTCCTCAGAGAGATTTGTAATTGCTGTTCACCTCTTCTGATTTGCCTCTCCTGACAGTCCTGCAGACTGCCTTCTTTAGGCTAGAATCCTCAGTAAGAAGGAAAGACATTAAATTGCTCTCATTCCTCTTGAACTATGCTATGTTATTCTGTATAGATGGAAGATTTCTTGAATAAGTAGCCAGGACAGCTGATCATGTTCAGGCTATTCTTTGGTGCAGTGGTGACCCCGTCTAAGACACTGCTTTTTAGTGTGTGGAAGGACTTTTGCTGGTATCCATTTCATCCTGGTGTGTGACATACTATGGAAATTGTGCGTTGAGATGGAGACTTTTTTAAGGAAAATGCAGATCATGATTTTGCCACTTAAGAAATAAAAAAGGATGTATTCAAAGGAGAAAAAAGGAAGGTAAAACCCTGAGGTTGAGGAGAAAATATTCCACAGCGAAAATATCTAGGAATGCCTCAGTAACAGTCACTAAACACAGTTACTAAACTTCAAGTTCCTGCTCACATATCAGAGATAGTGGAAGTCAAAGGCTTTTTTAAAAATATTTTGTCAGCAATGGATCTCTCAAACAAAGCCAGAGGATCCTTATTTTAAGAGTTTGGATCAGAAAAGTTTGCCAGACTCCTCTGAAAAACTCTTTGGTCTTGAAATTTGATACTGAAACACGGAATTTAGTCACCTTAATGTGAAACCTGCTCTAAAGATTTTGCATTTTAAAAAATCTAGTTTAGTTTCCCACACCATCTTTGTGTCCAAAACACTGGCAGGCCAGAAGTTCTGTCTTTCATTGACAGTACAGTTGCTAATTAAATGTCAGCTTTGGATGCTGAGAAGAGCTAGATTTATATCATACTCCTCTTGAGTCATGTCAAGACAGCCTTTGAGCTTTATTCCAAATGGCAGTTTCATTTACGTCAACTGCAAAATAAATGTAAGGAACCAGGTAATTCCAAAGTGGAAGCAAATTGTGAAAGAGAATCTGTTTCCTTATTCCAAGCTGAGGAACAGTGTTAGAATATTTAGTACACTGAGACATCTGGAAGATATTGTCAGTTCCAAAGAGTATAAGAGAAGCCATAAACTATGCTTTCATTTTTACTTTTCAAAATAAGTCAACAAAGGGAAATTTCTTTCAGAGCTGTTTTGTATTATTTCTCTTGAGGAATCTCCAACCTCAAGTGAAAAAGTCTAAAATACTTCACAATCTGAATCTAAAAATAAGCTTTACTTATATTTTCTTAGGTTTTTTACCTTCAAAGCTCTAATTTATGGAATGTAGTTTTAAAAAAACAAAACAACCTTCCTGTACTCCAGTCGGGACTCCATGTCCATTACCTACTGAAATATTATTGAATGTTTCAACTATCTTGGAGCCAGACTTTCATTATTGAAGTGAACAGAGCTACTTTGTTGCCTTGGTTTAGGAATGCTATTCCCCAATTTAGTACTCCCACAAAAAAACCCTTCGAGCTGCTCCCCTCCCCCTCCAGTTAGAGACACAAGAGGCAGAGGTCACAGGTTGAGGAAGGAGCAATTTAGTGGAAGCAGCCATGGGATAAGAACAGGAACAGCAACAATACTAATAACAGAAGTGTACAAATGGGGTGATTTACATGCAAAATGCTCACCAAGCCCAGGACAATGAAAAACAGCGGTGGACAGATGCGCCCGCCACACCTTTCCACAACCAGAAAGGAGCACCCTTTCTTCCAGGGAGGGAGCGAGAATCCCTTTCGACACCCCAGCAATGACATAGGATGGGATCTAATAACACTGAGGTCTTGGCCATGCCCACATGGTGCAAGGCTCCACCCCATGATGGCTACTGCGAAAAATTTACCCTGTCCTTGGCCAAAACTGGGACATTTATGAACTTGTGCTAGGAGTCCATTCAGAATTTTCAGGGATTGTTTCTGTGACTGTCCCTTCAGAGAGAAATAGATCAGTCACCACTACCAATACGAAGCACTTCCAGTAGTTTGGAGTTGGATGATTTTGCCATTCTAATACTCCATTACATGAGTTAAGCTTTCTTGAATAAAAGGAGTAGTATGGGTACAGATTTCACAAAGAAGGCTTATACATGCTATGGAATATCTTACTGTATGCATGGTTAAAGCAAGTGTTCCTAGATTTGTCAGCTCATCAGTCTTTCAACAGAGTTGCTAGACAAGAAAAAATTATCTGCCATGATGCAGATGAAAACTATTTTGGATCCTGTGACATCTGATATGTATGTTTTTCCCATTTCCCTAGATCTTGAAGTCATTCGAGGGTAATAGGAAAAGTAACTATAATTCTGATTTGTATCAGAATGACCTTTATAGAGCCGATTTACAGATCGAAGTGACATTTAAAGAGTAGAGTAAGATCTTGAATTTCCTTGTGGTAATTCAAATCCAGACACACAGAAAGTAAAGACCTGTCTTGTAAGTCATCCCTGAGAAGTCAAAGGTGCTCTCAGCAGTACTACAGTCTCTCAGTTCTTCTGTATCAAAGATGGGGACCATCTGTCAGAGTAGGGGAAGAGTGTCTTTGCTTACAGGTTTGCAGAGCTGTGGTGAAGAGGGCTTTAAGCTAAAGTTATTGGGGGAGGGGAAAACTGCATTCATCCCATTCCTACCAGTTTGATGCCAGTGACAGCAATAGCTGTCCAGAGTGTGGAATTGGACTGGAGGTCCAGGAGGTGAGCACCTGGAGAGCAGCACAAAGGAATTACAAGCCATTCCAGCCAGTAAGTCCGCTTCATCAGGGCCCAGTTTAAATGACCTTATGCAAATGCTGTGTGTGCGTGCCAGCAGGGCTGTGATCTTACTGGCATCACGGAGACATGGTGGAATGACTTCTCTGACCGGGGTGTTGGAGTGGAAGGATACTGGCTCTATGTCAGTGACAGCTGGAGTGCGTGGAGCTTCAACTGGGGATGGATGAGGAGCTGACTGAGAGCTTATGTGCCAGGATTAAAGGGAGGGCAGAGGCAGGTGGCATTATAGTGAGGACCTCCCGCAGGCCATCTGACCTAAACTGAGCAGATGAGACAAATACAGACAAATGGGATCCATCTCACATCCACAAGCCCTGGTCCTCATGGGGGACTTCAAGTACACTGAAATCTGCTGAGGGGCAACACAGCAGGGCATAAGCAATCTAGGAAGTTCTTGCAGTGTGTTGGTGAGAACCTCCTCCAAATGATCGAGGAGCCAACAAGGAGAGGTGTTGTGTTGGACCTTGTTCACATCAGCAAGGAGGGGCTGGTGGGGCATGTGAATCTCAAGAGCAGCCTTGGCTGCAGTGACCATGAAGCAGTATAGTTTGAGATCCTTAGGGCAGCAAGGAGGGTGCACAGCAAGCTCACTACCCTGGACTTCAGGAGAGCCAGCTTTGGCATCTTCAAGAATCTGCTTGGTACAGTACCATGATAAGGCCCTGGAGGGAAGAGGGGCACAAGAGAGCAGGTTAATATTCAAGGTTCACCTCCTCCAAGCTCAGGACCGATGCATCCCAATGAGAAGGAAGTCAGGCAAAACCATCAGGAGGCCTGTGCTGATGAACAAGGAGTTCCTGGACAAATTCAGTCACGAAAAGGGAAGTCTACAGAGGTTGGAAGCAAGGGACAGGTAGGCTGGGAGGAATACAGACAAATTTTCCAAGCAGCCAAGAATTAGGTTAGGAAACCTAAAGCCCTGATAAAATTAAGCCTGACCAGATACTTCAAGGGGAACAAGAAAAGCTTCTATAGGTACAGGACCTTATATAGGGACTGGACTTGGTTGCCCAGGATTTGGAGAAGGCTGAGGTACTCAAAGACTTTGAGAGGTGTGAGAGGTCAGCCCTTGCAAATCTCATGAATTTCAACAAGGCCAAGTGCAAAGTGCTGCCCTTGGGTTGGAGCAATCCCAAGCACAAATAAAGGCTGGGCAAAGAACAGATTAAGAGCAGCCCTGGGGAGAAAGACTTGGGGGTGGACTGGAAGCTCAGCATGACCTGGCAATGTGTGCTTGTAGCCCAGTAATCCATTCATGTCCTAGGATACATCAAAAGCAGTGTGACCAGCAGGTCAAGGAAGGTGATTCTCCCCTTCTGCTCTGCTCTCATGAGACCCCACGTGGAGTGCTGGTCCCCAACATAGCGAGGCCGTGGACCTGCTGGAGTGAGTGCAGAGGAAGGTGATGAAGATTGTCAAAGGGCTTGGTCATATCTCCCATGAAGATAGGCGGAGAGAGTTGGGCTCTTTCATCCTGGAGAAGAGAATGCGCTGGGAAGACTTTATAGCATCTCCCAAGACTCATAGGAAGCCTGCAAGAGACCTGGAGAGGGATTTTTGGCAAGGACATGTAGTGACAGGATAAGGGGTAATGGCTTCAAACTGAAAAAGGATTGATTTAGATTAGATATTAGGAAGAAATCCTTTACTGTGAGGGTGGTGAGTCACTGGAACAGGTTGCCCACAGAACTTGTGGATGCCCCATCCCTGAAAGTGGTCAAGGGCAGGTTGGATGGGGCTTTGAGCAACCTGGTCAAGTAGAAGATGTCCTTTCCCATGGTCAGGGGCTTGTAACTAGGTGATCTTTAAGGTCCCTTCTAACCCAAACCACTAAAAAACAGGAGGAAATAAATCACACAGCAGATTCTATAAACCACCATAGTTCTGGATGGACAGGAAATCTCGGCATTTCCTAGTAACACTTGAGAGTTACTCTTTTGCAACTTCCTTGAAATATGGACCCCAAACATTGATTTCTTCAACAGGCCTTAAAGGCAACCTTGAGTGTAGGCATTACTTTCCTACTTAGTCAAGAGATCTTTTTATATATATCCAGGCCCCTGTTAGTGCTTCCTGCTTTGGGTTGTTTCATGTCTGATTCAGCTTAAGAGTTCAAGCCGTCCTCCAGCCTAGCTGGCAGCTGACTATTTCTGGCTAACTATGATTAGTCATAGTGGGTAGTACCCACCTTTGGGTTCTGTCCTGTTTATTTCAAATTGACCAAGGACTCTTGGAGGACATGTTTCAAATTTGTCCTCTTTGAACTTTCTCACCCTTTCGTTGACCCAAATATAGTGTTTAAAAACACAGTGGAACTATTGTCTATATACCTTTATTAAAGAAAATCATTAAAGAAAAAGTCACTAAAGAAGAATTTTGAGTTGTAGCAGACCGAGGACTGCCCCTATGTAATTCTCTAGTACATCTTTCCAGTTAGGCAGCAAACCAGTTATATTCACAAAGTGGCCTATGCCTCTTATTTTGCTATTAACTGGTTAGATTATAGTAAATATATGTTTGCTGAGTGGCTTCAATTTTCTTGTTCTTGAAATTCCTTCTGCTTGATTTTTAACCTGTTTATAGAAATAAAGAAGTCCTCTTGCCCAAAGAGCTGAATTATGCTCTTAGAACCTATGTGAAATGCTTCAGTGAAAAGCCATGGAGATTTTCTTATTAGAGATGACATAATCAATGGGGGAAAAGAATCTGAGTCTTGCTACCAGGTTATATAGTGATCTAGAATCTTAAAATTCCTGCTGCTCTTAAGGTGGTATCTGCCTGGCAAAGTCTGAGGGTTTTCTGTTGACTGACATTGAATTACTGTTTTAAAAAATAAAAACTACAGAAAATCTACTTCTTCCAGGTCTGAAATTTTAAGGCCTGGAGTATTGTACTTGTTGGCCATAGAGTTCTTGTTACAGTAGAAGCCAAATAACCTATAATATGTATATGACTGTTTATATCCTTGTTGTTTCTCCCCTAACTTTTTCTCCTTTTCTTTCCTTCCTTTCTTCCTCTATGCCCTCTTCCTCCCACTTCTCTTCCCCCACAGGATCTTGGCTTGGCCCAGATCTCTGCCACCAACACAAAGACACCAGTTCCTTTGGGCTCCCAGGCACATCAGATCTACAGGATGATGTGTGCCAAAGGCTATGCCCTGAAAGACTTCTCAGCTGTGTTCCAGTTTTTACGTGAGGAGGAAAGCTTGTGAGCTGTCCTTTGGAAATGGACACAATAACAAACCACATTTTTTTATCCCTATAGCTCGTTTGAGAAGTTTGTGGGTTTAATCAAGTACTGTGCATCCTGCTCCCATACAGACTAATCATCTTTGGTTGTCTAGATCACAACGAACCTCAGAGTTTCTTTATAATTCTTGAAAAAGCAAGCTACAGGGAAGGGATTGTTTGACAAGTAGCCAACAGCAAGTCCTTTTTTTTTTTTTTTGTAAGAACCATCAAAGTTTTTTCACTAGATGCAATAAATAAATATTTTTTTTATGAAACACTTAACTGTTTGCATATAAAATAAGTTACGTTATGGCTACAAACTTAGTTGAATCATGAATAATAAGAGAATGTTTTATTGCAATTTTATCATATATAGTGATCTATTAAAATTGAAAATGAATACCATATGGAAAAAGGGAATATATGTTCAGTGAAGAAACACATCTTGACATGGATTTTTTTGTTTGTTTCTTTTTTGGACCTACTAGCCTTGAGTTGATCAGAAGTGAATTTTTCCTGGGATTCAGGTTGCAGATTACGTTTATAGGCACGCATTCTAAGTGGAAAGCTGTTACAGCATGTTTACCTGATGCTTAGTTAAAATAATATAGAATGTGTGTCCCTCTTGTAAAGCTCCGTTATTGTATTTTGCTAACCCAATTTTATATTTTCTTGTATTCTGTCACGCATTTTCAGAACTCAAGATCAGCACTTACCAGAAGTTCTAACAAAGTGTACATTTGTTTTAGGTAATTACTAAAGTATTTTAAATCTAAACAAACCCCATTATTTTGAAAAGAAATAAAACTTATACTGGTAAATACTTGCTGTATGATTATTTGCTTTTTGTTTTGGTGCAGTCTTGTACATACAGTATTAACCAGAACTTGTACTAAGTTGTCTTATTTTTTAATTTGCTGTGTTTTCTACCAATTATCAGATCATCTTGCAAGCCCAAGCCTTTCAAAAGCTCTTGTCGTGAAATGCAGATGGTAATGTATTTGCATATGTAGTACGTTAACTGTTCACATCTCACTGGTCTTGCCAAAGTACAGGTACACATTTGGGTTTATAAATACTCATGCTGACTGTGCTAGAGCTACTCACATTCAAACTCTAGGCTTAATGATTAATTATGCATCTGCATTCCTGTTTTGGTTGTGTGATGGATCCTTTTATATATGCACATTAGGTTATCAAAATTGTGTGCTTGAATTAACTCAATTCTGTGAATGATCAGAGAACTTGGACACTATATTCTAACAAATTAGTAACATCTTGCAAAAGTTACTAAACAATACTTGTTGGTCTCTTCTTTCAGCTTTCTTTGAAAACTGTTGAGATTCCAAGTGATTCAGGGATTTGGGATTCATTATTGTAATATATGAGTATAGGACTACTGAGAGCAATTGTACTTTTAAAAAATTGTTTGTCTCTCTTTTGTTAACAGTATTGTTTCTACAGGATTACATTCATTCAGAAATTAGACACCAAACTACCTGTGGCAAAATCAGCCACTCAGGTGCAACATGGCAATTTTATCATAGATAGCGATAGTTGCAGGTGTGTGTTTTGCCCTTTGGTAACAAGGTCACATGCTACAATGTTTGTGTCCTATGGGACTCCTGCCTCACATAATACAAAGAGTGGATCTAGTCTTGTTACAAATTTGGGGTCAAGTAGTGAAGGATGTTTTTGCCAGTGGGATTCTGTTTCATTTGGTGGTTTTATAATGGATGAGGTAAGGAGTTGTAGGAGTGTTCTGGTTAAGTTTGTATCCTCTGTATTTGGCTTGGAGATCTGTCTGGCATCGCAGGACTGCTGAGAGACTCTTCCTTGTGCTGTCCACCCCAGCCTGTAGCGGCATCTGCTATGATGGTGTTTGCTGGTAACCCAGGGTTTACCTGTAGGCCTGGAATTGCAGGAAGCATGATCATTTGTTTTCTGGAGACATTATATGCACATATAATTGTTGGGAGTCAAGACGGAAGAGAATATGCTCAGTGAGACACAGTTTTTCAAGCTTTTAACCTCTGAAATTATAAATCTTCTATTAAATATGTGGAAACCTCGTTGTTATTTTTATGTTCCTCTCAAAGGCTTGTAGCTGACACTTCCTGGGGTTCATTTCTCCTCCCTCACAACCTCTCACTAAATTTTAAATTCTCACTCCAAAGCACAGGGTGCTCAAGTTGGAGGAACGGCTGCCAGCACACCATTTTGGCAAACCAAGAAAGTGTTCTGTGGTCTCCTTCTTGGAGGAGGATTGTGGCTGAAATTAAAAACAAACAAAAGAAAAAAAAACCAAAAAGCCTAGCTTCAGGGCAGACAGCCAGCACATAAAGTTTTAGAACAAGCAGTTAGTTTGGCAAAGTCAGAAAAAACTTTTAAAATAAATGTTATTGTAGAAAGTGCCTTGAAAACTTCATTGATGTCCAATATCTGAAGCCAGTAATATGATTTATATTAGAACACATACATTTTTTTACTAATTCTGTAGGGGAATATTATATGACTGTATACATATAGTGATGATAGTACATGGCTATGGCTATTCTGCATGTGCGTATGTTATATTGCTTGAGGTATACTTCTACTGTGTGGAAATTAACCAAACACTAAAACAATTGTCAGTGCCAGAGACAGGTGTTGAAGACTGTAATTTGTTGAGTTGATCTTGAAGAAAGATGGTAAAATTGGTTGAATTTCTACACTAGTTACCTTCCAGTACATACACACAAATTAAGCATAGCAAATTAATGGCATATTTTGTAAATGTCCCAAAGGGAAATTTGAGGTGACTTCTTTTTAAATTAGTTTGAACCTTAAACTAGCCCTCACATCATGCTTACTTTAGAAACTCACCTATATCAAATGTATTTACTGACTAACAGGAAGACACTGTCAACCAATAAAAGTAGTGAATTTTTTCTTAAAAAGTCCTCAGCAGCCTTCTCTTGTTCATGATTCAGTGTAACCTCTCCTAAGAAACTATTTTTGGTGGTTAACAGAGGAGGCCTTCCATTAAAACCTCTGAGTACTATATTGCTTTAACATTATTTATGGCTCTTACAAGCCTCAGGAGGTGGGGGAGGTGTTCTGACCAAGTAAAAGTATTATATGTGATAGTCTGGCTCTGCTTTAATCAATGGAAATTTGACCATTAAGTACAATACTGCCAACATTTCAGTGTGTGTTGAATGCCCATGTGATTGTGGTGCAGATGTGGCCAAGATGCGGCTGTGGAGAAGCTCAAGCACATCTCTCTGGCTGGGATTGTTCCACATTACTGGCATTAGGATTATGAGAGGTTGGGGTGGTGGCTGTGAGAGGAAGGAGCGGGCACAAGCCGTTGAAGTTTGTATTGCCAGTCTCCATTCCAGCCTTGTCCCACACTGGATGAGAGAGATACTGAGCAGTAAAAAATAGGTGCTGTCCCTGCCTGCATGAGCACAGAGCTGTCTTTGCAGCTGTTTAAATCTTATAGCTCTTTACCACAAGGAGATTTTATCAAGAGGTTTATGGAACTGAAAGACTGGGGCCACCCCTGAAGCAGGCGGAGAAGGGCTGCTGTACAAGGGTTACTGTATTTATGCAGTCAGTGTCTTTCTATACTTCTAATCTGCCAGTTTGATTTGTAAGATCACATCTATCCAGGCACAAGTCTGAGAATACTGACTTGATCAATAGTGATACCTGTTGCTTTTGATTTGTTTTTGCATCATAATCATCTTCATATAAAGATAAATGAAATTCAGCTTTCCTCGACAAGTGGAGAATATTGTCTGTCTTTATAAGACTGGCTAGTAAGCTGTGGAAACTTTGAAGTTGTTTGGAAACTTTGTTGTGTTTCCTTGGTGTGGTGATGTAACGTGGAGTTAGAGTTCTCTGCACTATTTTAGACTTTAGGTTTACTAAATTCATTTAGAAGTTTGCGGGACTTGTAAACATCATTGACTTTGGTATTAAGTTCTTAGAACTCTTGCTGCAAGCCTTGCAAAAGTGAAGAATTACACTATAGGAGTGGGAGAAGTTTAGTTCAACATCTACAAGTTAGAATAAATGGTACTTTTGAAAAGCTCAAGCTTTCAGTAGCAAGAATGTCTTTGTTATTCTGTGCAACGCCATAATGTATGTGTGGTCTTTAAAGGCTGCTGATATTTTTAAGATTTGTTGCTTTCTATATATGCTTTGTAACAACCTGTCCAGCCTGCTGGCATAGTTACACATTAATTTTTTTCCAATAAGAATAGGAGCAATGGTTACAAAATTTTCTTGGGTGGACAAAAAATTAATATTTTTATGGCTGGTATATTCAATACGTGTATGACATGGAACTAGGCATCCATACAGCAGTGATTTTGTTTTGTTTTGGCATTCATCATGGATTGTGAGCACTTGGAGTAAATTGAAACAGGTGGATAAACCTTTCTAAAGTACTAAATGTCTTGTAACAACTACTGTATAATTAAAAGCCGTCTGTCTCTTTCTGCATTTACACCCAGCTCTTCCTTTTGACCTTGACCCTAAGATGAGGTCTGGATTTTCATTTGAAGTAAGAAATAACTCAGTTTGTTTCTTCATCTAGTTTTACTGAGCCTCCATTACTGATGACAGAGTTTGGTTTGTTAGAGTAAATGCTCTATATGGAGATAACAAATGTGCGAACATATGTTTTATGAAGTTCATTGATTTCAAAAAGACGTGGAGCACTGGCCAAAACTGACTGAAATCCAACAGATAAAAAGATGTTTGCATGTACCTAAAATGCAGCTACTCTGGAAAGAAGTGCAGATATTGGTACAATGCATTTCTGTCCTTACAACATTTTTAGAAATAACTTAATTGTATTTTTGTCTTGTTGAAATCCAAAGGAGAAACCAGACAAGTAAAACAAAAGTTGTAGCCTTCAAATGTGGCCAGGCATAAGCTTTATTTGGCCAGAATTAAGTGTTGCTGCTGTCTATCTCCAGTTTGAGAGCATGACAAAAATTCATGCAGACAATTTAGGCCACCAACAGCAGTAGGGAATTAACTTAAAGAATACTTCTTAAATTCTCTGAGCTGCTTGCTTTGCTCTGAATCTCCTTCCAGCTGATTTAACAGTGTTAACTGGGCTATAACCACTGGTTTCAGGCATACCTGAGCCAGCTGTTAACTAGCTGGTTTGTGTATCTGCAGCTCCCTAATCAGAGAGGCTTTCCTGGGTAAATACTGGGCCAGCAGTGCTATTTCCAGTACCTAAACTGTCTAGTTTGTGGCTAGCAATAGTGGCTATTTTTGCTTTTCAGTCGTGTTATTCCATGGCTTTAGAGCCTGGAAGTTTTCATTGACCAATATTTAGCAGGTTAATGCATTGGGTGTTGTAGCTGTTGCCTGTTTTACAGCATTCTTCTGGCAGTCTGTGCCCTGTTCCTTGTTCCTCTGCCTGTACAATGCTGAGAAGTCCCCTTGGTGTTGTGTAATTGCATCAGGCTGCAGTCCACAAAAAAGACTGTCATCAGTCACTCACTGGTGATTGAAGTTGAAGCTTCAGCATTGGGATTTAAAATCTGCTTGGGCTCCTCTCCATTTCTACTTACAAGGTTTCCATATAAGCTCTGCTTTATTTGAACCTATACATCGGAAGGCACCAAGAGCCCACAGTATGTCGGTTGGGTTTTTTTCCTGTATTTGACTGTGTTAAAGCCGTATTTGTTATTCATGCTCAAGAAAAACCAATTTCTGATCCTTGTCAGGAGACCGGGAGAAAAACATCACTAAGCAAATGGAGATTGGTAGGTCACAGGACCTGATGCCAACATGTCACTCTCACTGGAAAGCCATTGGATCCTGTCCCCACCTCCTATTGCTATGACTTTTTTCCTCTGCTTGTCCCTGGGTAGATAACTGGGTTCATTTATGTGGATGCAAACAGAATCTATGTTTTATAAAAGAGGAGAAGTAAGCAGCATCGTGTGCTGTGTGACCTACTGGGTCTGTCAGGGGAAGGTGGTTCCTTGTAAAACAGATAAGGGAACCACAATCTACTCCCTCCGGCACCATGATAAAGATGGAGACAGTGAGTCTGCAGACATCTGTAGATACTACCACTAAAGCCACAGCCTGCAGAATGCAGTTCCTGTCCCGCATCGCACCACCCAGCTCTGCGCTCTGAGCAATAAACATCACACCAGCCTCTCCAAACTCTCCCTGGGGCCACTTGTGGCTCTAGTTTTGGCAGCTTTGGCTGCCTTGGCCCTGGCTGCCTGGAATCTACTTCTGCACTTCCTCCCAAAAATTCCTTTTCCAGTTCTGTGCCCGAGCTGACTGTAGACCTTCAGTGTGCCTACAAATAAGATGTTAGGTCTTAACTTGCTCTTCATGTGCTCCCAATAGTGCCAGAAAGCACGTAATGAATGTGTCTCCCTTGTTTCTTCCAGACTTAATAAGTAAACGAAGCTATAAACAGTAAGCCAAAAGGATGGGGATGGCAGGCATTTATGGGGTAGTAGGAATTTGTTCATTGAACTGATCGTTGTGCTGCTTCGTGACTGTGGTATCTCGGCTTTTTTCTGAGAGAAGGAGCGATCTGGGTTTCTTTTCACATGAAGAGGAGCCAAAACTGGCTCTGTCCACTGACCTGTGGCTGTCATTTTGAAACAGACTAATTGTTTAAATTTACAGTAAAAATGAAAAATGTCCTCTTTTTTTTTTTTTTGTATTAGAATACAGCTAGTTTGCTTTGTTGGATTTTTTTAAATCAGTTTTCTACAAATGGATGCTCTGATCTGTTTGCTAGTATTGTACTTCCTTCTCCATCTGTGTAACAGCCTGTGTATTATAGGCTACATATAACATCTAAAATCACATTCAGGAATCTGTGAGAAACTCGAGTCTTAAGGTAACCCTGCCATGGTGCTGTTAATAACACATTGCAAACAAGAAAGTAGTAAGTGGAAATAATGCACTCATTTAGAAGTAATAAATCCTTTGATCTTTCTTTGAAGCGAGGGTATATGCTTAAACTACCAATTCAGGGACAACCAGATGCCCATAAAGAATGGTTCTTTGCTTTGATAGGAAATCGCTGAGGCCTGCGCAGCAGCTCTGGTTTGTAAACAGATTAGTTAAGTGCTCATCAGCTCCGATTTGCATAGGACAGTCTTTGCACACAAACCCTACTTCCAGCCTTAACGAGCTATTTACTTGCAGGAAGGCTACTGGTTTCCTTTTAGTTAGAAATCTCAGCAGAAAATTGCTTTGTGAGAAGGGGCAGGATCGCGATTTGGAAAAAACACTGTTCCTCTGCATAGATGTTAATAGGCAAGTGGTGACTGGCAGTTTGGTGTGCTTGCTGAGCCTCTTTAGTGCACAGCTGTGGGAATTAGAAAAATAGCTCATAGCTGGAAATTTGGAGAACAGTTACTTCCCTCTGCTCATTGGTGGCTTTCAGCCTTGGCTGGATAAAGAGTGTACATGGGAGAGGATTGGAAAGCAGACATTTGTCTCTGTGGGAGAAGGATCCCAGAACTGAAGTGTTCACTCAAGAGGATTTTGCTAGGCTGTAAAATTCTCATCACCTTTGAATAAAAATAAATGCCTCATGGATGCTTGTTGGTTTGTGTGCAGAGATTGTGTGCAGCTTGCAGATTTGTCACTTGCATTTTTCCCTGTTTAAACTTCATTTGATTCCCACAATTACTTTTGTCTCATACAAAGGGAGGTCAGCCTCAGCCACAAACACAGCAGATGGTGAGATTCACCCTAGAGTATAGAAAAGCTACAGTACCTTCAGTGTCTTTTGCATTTTAAAGTGCATTACTTCTCAATTGATTTCAGCCTGGGCAGCAGTTTGCTTTTCTTTGAATCAAGAAAGCAGTGAAACGGCAACCTTTTTTCTGATGGGGAAAAAAATATATCAGAATGGGGAAGAAAAACGCAAATATTTCTGAAACCGACTGTGAGCAGTTGCAGTGCAAACCTGCTGCAGCTGGAAAGGTCTTAAAAATTATAGACTAGATTCTTTCTGTATTAATGATCTCACAAACTTTAGGGTGACAGGTCTACAAATAAGGACATAATGTAGGTGTGTGTGTTTTAAAACAGAATGCTGGCGTTAGGCACAGGAAAGTAAATTGTGTCATTCTGCTTTGCCCTAGTAACAATGAAAAATGTTATGGATCTCTTTTTTCACTGATTACATTATTTCCGTTTTGTGTCCCCTTTTGCTTGGAAAGTAAACTTAGTTTAGTGCCTTTGTGCCTGAAAACACAGGGTGAAGGGCTGGACAGAGGAAAATACTTATCATTTTCACAGGCAAGCTAAATATAGTTATAAATTCTTCCCTGTAGTTTGGTTTTCATAATTTATTCCATCAGCCAGATGCTAGTTTTTCATGTAAGCTATGATAAGAACATAACCCAAAGACTTCCTCCAAAAATAAAATCAGAATTATTACAGGGCACTCTGCATTAGCCCATCAACCGTCTGCCTTTGAAGGCTTGTGTTCAGCTCTCAGTTTTATAGTGCCAAGATTCAAATATAGGTTTGCTAGAGGAAATTAATTACTAGTAAATTTAGAACAAAGGAAAGAACCTGCAATTTCACAGCATGTAAAACACCTTTTGGAATTCTTTGCTCTCTTCTTGGAAACCGGTGTGTCAAATTCTTGGAATTGTTTTAAAGGTCTCGGTAAAATAGGTAACTATCCAAAAGGCATAATAAAACCTTATGGTTAAGGATATAAATAGCTGGCAGAAAATTATTTTGTCTCTAGCCACTTCAGACCATGTCAATTCAACATTCATTGCAAATCACCACAGGCCTTGCTTTTCTGATGTCCTGAGTGCTGAGTATGGCTGCGGGCAAGGAGTGGAACCTGAAGGGACAAAATTGTGATCCAAGGTGAGACATCCTGACCCTTGAGATCTACAGCTGCTGCCGCCTTCCCTCCAACTCCTGTCAGCCACCTGTGTCCAACTAGGGCCAGCAATGGGCTCAGAGTCCCACGTGGCTTCACACATCGGGTGTCCCACAAATCCAGCAGTACCTCCATTTTTCTGAACTTTCTGGAACTGTCTTGTGTCTTCAGCCACTTCTGTCGCTTCTTAGATGCCTGCATCTGCTCATACTGTGTCATGTCCCCTCCAAGGTGGACAAAGAAACACCACCAGTTTTAGTCTGTATAAACCCGACCTTTCTCTGATGCTCTTGCTGCTGGTTCTCAGTTCTCCCTCTCTGACAGTTCTCTTTTATTGTTGCCTCCAGATCACAGTCTGTAAAATGTGTATCTCACCTGCCCCCTCCCACAGCCACTCTGTCATGTGGTCTTCTTCTCCTTCTTTATGCCGTCACACCTCAATGGGCATGTCATTGTCCCAAAACACCATCCACAAAGATCCATCATTCTTATCCCTAAAGGCAGCATATGAATCCAGCCCAGCCAGCTTTCCTTTCTTTTTCCTTTTCAAGTATTGTGGCTTGTCTCCCATGGCTCTCATGCTCCATGTGAACTGCACCTTCTTCCTCTTGTAGCTTTGCAACCCTTATTGGTCACAGAGGTGTTACGCAGGCTGTACAGTCAGTCTCAAGAGTGATTCCCAAATCACTCTTCAAGTCATTAAGGAGTTTGGATTTTATGTCGCCACATTCACTCTTGTTTTCACATCTTGTATCTTACCCCCACTCCCTCAATTGGATTTTCGACTAAATTAGCATCAAGTGTCCTCTCACCTCTCCTTCAGAAGCAGCTGCATCAATACCAGTCTCTAAGGCTGTGTCTAAAGCAGTGATGTGGTCCAGGGCAGCATCCTTTACAGCATGTTTTCTGACCCATTTCCCATCCTTGTATTCACATTGCAGAGAGATCCTGGAGTACATGAGTGGGTTTTCTTTCGGTTGATGCAAAGAAGCAGGAGGGTGCTCCAGGTCTGTCTCAGGCACTTTGACTTGCTCACGGGCCCTCTGTGTGCCAGACCAAACAGCAGCGGGTCTGGGGAAAAGTTCCGGATGTAGAATACATACAATGTGGGCACTGGCTCCTCAAAAACAACTGTATAGTTTTCCAGATTTGCTCCTACTGTGCTGCTGGGGTAGGAAGATCCTGTGCGTCCTTTAGGCAGATGTGATTTTTCACTGATGCTGTAAACCTCAGTTTGTTATTTTAACATTTGAGAAGTGTCTGTGCCTCACCAGATCAATGTGAGATTGCAAGCCTTAGTCTTCCAGCAGTGTGGAGATGGTCGTTTTTTACTGACACTGATTTTGTACCCAGGCACATTTATGGGCTTCTACAGGGATTCCTTTATGTCATCCAAAGTGAGAAACACATGGAAATGTAACTTCTGTTTGGTGAAATGTCTGTGACTATATTCTGCA
The DNA here is from genome assembly GCA_013397895.1 of Origma solitaria. Taxonomy (NCBI): domain Eukaryota; kingdom Metazoa; phylum Chordata; class Aves; order Passeriformes; family Acanthizidae; genus Origma; species Origma solitaria. The sequence continues at coordinate 706,716 of VZRL01006980.1, read as the reverse complement.
TTCTTTAAATGCTCAGTCTGGGAAGTATTCTGATACTGGCCTCAACAGTTGTTTTTCTAATATAAGAGGGGCAACACTCAGCTTTGTATTCTTGTGAAGCTAACCAGGTTATTATTGTGGAAACAAGATATAGTAACTTGATTTTTAAACTGTTCTCTATGGGGTATTGTTTCTATGACCCTGGATTTTAAAAGATTGCAAAACACATTTGCATTCATGAAAAATGTATTTTAACAACATAAAGGCTGACAATCCTGCTAGTTGTGAGGAATTCCTTTGATGGTGAGCTACAAAGTCCTTGGTAGTCTTGGTAATAATACAGGGTTTCCAACACTATTCTCCACCTTATTTTATTTATTTATTTAATTTGAAAGCTTTTCCTTCCAGAAGCCACAAAGGAAGAATAGGAAAGAGTCATCAATGTGGAGGTGACTTTTCCACTTCCTTCTCTCTCATGTAGTTGTTAACAGTAATTTACAGTTGCTCAGTTACACTGAGATGGCTGTGATCTTTCTACATAAAGTAATAAAAATCACTGTGTAGATCTTATTAATTTACTGCACACCATAAAGCGTAACAAATTGTACTGTACTAAAAGAATATTACAAAGTATTTACTAAAAAGTATATTATACTGAAAATAATTCTGCTTCTTGTGGACTTCCTTTGTGGGAAAAATGATGATAGCATTAGGCATGTTCATCAGCTGCAGTGTATGGCAAACCTGAGAACTGTTGTGCTCTTCTGAAAAAATGCAACAGGTACTATTGAAGTATGTGCACATTTTTATGTCCTTCTTGAGTTGTGCCACATGGGTGTGATTATACCTTAAGCAAGTAAAAAATTCTGAGTGCTTCTGAAGTCAATGGAAATTTTAGCACCTATTTCAGTAGGACAGGACTTTTTCTTCCATATTAGTTTTTTTTTTGCACAAAACGTGGCTCTTCAAGTTAAAAAAAAGTGTCAGGTGTTTTATAAAGATCAGATTGTATCATTAAATCAAATAATTTTGCAAGAAATGGTGTATATGAAGAGTGAAGCTGACTCCTATGACTCTGACAGGTACTCTCAAAAAAGGGGAAAATTGTCTGGACTTGAAAATTAATATCAACAAATTTACTGATGAAAGGTAGCCAAATATTAAATATCTAAAAGTCAGGGGTCAGAATTTGGAATATGGGCTATTTAACATTTTCATAGATCCAGTGGTAAACAAGGACTACCCAGTGTTGAAGGTTGCAACCACTGCTATACTCAGTAGGTGTCTGTCATCCCTGTGGCTTCAGGTGTGTGAAGAATCACAGAATCCCAGGATGGCTGAGATTGAAAGGGAGCTCTACAGGTCCAACTACTTAGTTAGAGCCGTCTGCAGCCAGTTGCCCAGGACCAGGTCAGATGGCTTTTGAGTATCCCCAAGAACAGAGACTCCACTTCCTGGGAAACCTGTGCCAGTTATCAGTAAAAACACATTTCCTGATTTCAAACAGAGCCTCCTGTATTTCAGTCTGTGCCCTTGCCTCTGGTTCTGGCACTGGACACGACTGAAAAGAGCCAAGAAGCTCCACCTTCTTTGCACACTCCCTTCAGGTGCATATATACATTTATAAAATCTGTACTTGTCCCCCACTCCAGGCTGATCAGTCCCAGCTTGTTCAGCCTTTCCTCACTGAAGTGATGCTCCAGTCTCTTCATCATCTTCATGGATTTTTCTTGGATTCTTTTCAGTACATTTTTTGTCATGTACAGAAGTACACATTAGTGTAATTCCCAAGGGCAGAGCTTCTCTGGGGAGGACCAGGGACCCAGCTCTGGTTCTCTGCACATCCTCTGCCCAGGTATTTCCCACAGACATCCAAGCACGCTGGTCTGCAGTGAGACGGCTTCAGGCTCCTCTACACTCTGGTGAGATTAGAAACCTCGTAATGGCTTCACTGTAGCAGTCTGCTTACAAAGGGACCACTTCACAACTGTAATCTCCAAGGCTCAATGAAAGAGTAAATTATCCTTTCTAAAATAAAACTATTTTGTTCTATTCCTGCTATAATCAAAACCAGCAAAAAACAGGCTGTAGGTGAAAGAACTGTGCTAGTTCCCAACCCAGCTGTGTAAAAGCCAGAGTGGAAGTAGAAGTCTAAGGCAGAAATTTTTCCTAGCATGCAGTGGCTTTAACTATGAAGTAAACACTTATTACTGAAGGAAGACTTTATGCCTGATACTCTACTGGGTGCTGTAATTTCGTTTTTCCCTTTTGTTGATCCTATAACTTGTGAAAGTTTTAATCAAGGTGAAAGGCAAACTTTGCCAGGCCATCCTGGATGTAATGGTGATATCCTATCTGAAAACTTTTCTGCTAATGGCAGTAGAATGTACTTAGAATTTAACTGTCAATAATTTCATTTGCTGTAATTTGATGAAGTGCGTTGATTTTGCATGTGACAGCCTAAATCTTCCATAGGCCTGGGCTGAAATACTATCCCTAAATTGAGATAACAAACAGTAAACTGATCATAAACAAATAACAAACAGAAGGAAAATTTGAATTGACTGGATAGCTATTTGCTGTGAAATATTCACTCAGCTCTATAAATAACGCTTTGTTTCTCTCCAGAGGAAGAATGACTTACTTCACCAAACAGGTAAAATAGAAAAAATAACAAGACCCTAATACTCTGAATCAAATGAGAAAATAAAAAGTGTGATAGATGTGACCTTTGGAGAAATGTTCAATTTTGTTTGTCATTGCTTGGAAATAATGCAGTGTACCTCACAGGAGGTAAGAGCCAGGCAGCAAAAATGTCACTGTTTTCTTTTATTATCTTAATGTGGAAAGCAAGTTTTTTAATAGATCCAATATACTTTAATAGATTGCTTGGGTTTTTTTCCTTCATAGGAGGGGTTTATGTGAGACCACAAATGGGTATATTCCTCCACCCTCTGCTTTATAGCTCATCACTGTCACACATGACATCAGTATTGCTGTAATGTGTGAACGTATCTACAGTTTTTTCCACAGGATTCCTGAGCCTTTAGTGTGCTGGTGAGCTGCTTCCATACTTTGTTTCTTCTGAGTTAAATCAAAAGAATGACTTGCACATAGGCAAGCCCCTTGCAACAGACTTGATCCACTTCCAAAACAGTGCCAGGTGACAATCTCATTTTTATTCCACTGTTAGTTTGCATGTTCAATGTGTAGGCATTTTCCAGACCCTATACACCCCAAAAATTAAGTCTCTATTCACATAAAGACCCTCCTCAAAGAGCCCCTGCCTACCTTATGTTCCCCCTTCAGTTACCATCTACCTTTAAGGAGGGAGCATGCTGTATATTGACATGCAAAACCAAGCTCCATGGAAGTGACCTGCTGTGTCTGATAATTTCTCTACCAAGTAGCTCTTCAATTAGAGTTAACCTGAGATTTCAGAGCGTCTGCTCATTTGTGTATCAATACCCTAGTGCTCCTCCTTAGCACTGCTGATGTCCCAGTGTTACTTTTAGGATAAGGTGCCTAGCTTTGATATTTAGAGATATGCGCACATTAGAAAGCTGGATGTGATCCTGGATAAAGTTGCAGGAGTGTTTTGGCCAAATGCACAAGGGCATATGTTAGTGATACCAGTAACAACAGCCTGGAAAACACCCATCAAATGCACTGTGATAGGCAGGGATGTGCTTTGAGCAGCTGCAGACAGATTACACCAGCAGATGTGTTATTTTACTGCTGGAACATCACTTGTTCTGGAGCTTCTGCCCATGCTTCTGCATTGGCCAAGGGCACCTCTCTCCCTGGCTCTGCCTGGAGAAACCATGCCAGTGGCATCCTGCTGCACAAACATGGTCTTGGTGTGTGGAAAAAGGTCCTGAAGAGCAGTGCAGAGGAGGTGTGAGTCTGCTGGCTTTCAAAGGGTGAGGTGAAGAACAAATCTGTTATAATGGGAGAACACATTTAAGACTGGCAGTCCTGTAGTGCCGCAGAGATGCAACCTCAGTTCCCCTCCAGCTTTCAACACTGAAGCCTGAAAAATTCAAGTGAGGGAAATAAAACTGCTGTTTGCTGACAGCGACAGTGATTTATCATTGAACACTTCACAAGGAAAAGTGACAAATTCATCCTTGGGAATGCTTTTAGCACTCTAGCTCAGTCACCCAGCTACTGGATTTCACAGTCAGGATCACTGCAGGCTGCATGACAGCACCTTTGCATCTTTGTCTTCTTTGCATTCAATATTAAACAGAGGCTCTGGCCTTGTTAAGATGCAGTAATTACTGTTAAATACATTTGTCCTTCAGGATTTGGGGTGGCCTTTTTGGCTTTTCTACTAATGATCTGTGGTATTAACAGCCAGTGATAGCTAAATGTGGGGTACAAGTGCATTTCTGATGGATTTTGGCACTTACTGCTATGTCGTGGCAATAGAAGTTATTTCTGGGCCCATCTTTTTAATGATATCAAGAACTGAAGCTCTTAGTGACATTAATTATGTTTTCAGCTGTGTCTCCAGCTCTTCTTTCCTTCCTGTTCAGACTCAAGAGTGCTTATAGAATTGCTTGGAGAAGAAATATGTAAAAGTTTGAAGCTTGCACCTCGTGGAAATAAATGTTGTGATTTATTTCCTGTGTTAATGTCTGCTGATATAATTGAAGTGAAACAATTCCTATGGAATAGTTCTCATCAAAGAGTGTAAGAATAGAAAAGCACCAGGTCAGGTGCACCAGGCAGCTCTGCCTCATGTCATACACAGGAATAAGTGATGGATGTGGACAGAAGAGTATGACAAGAAAAGCAAGCTAGGAAATTACTCCAGTCTCCTCTTCTCCAGTCTTCTCTCCACTTTTTCGCTCATTTGTACACTTTTTTCCAGTTTTCTACTGGCCTGGTCCAGTGGTGTGGAGGGCGCTCAGCACCTCTCACAACCTGCTTTGCCTGGCTTCATGATAGATGTGTTAATCTGTTCAGGTCCCTGGCGTTTGAGCTGAAAGCTGCAGAAAAAGGTGGGCTTCACAGACAACATTGGGTTAAGATGGGCTTCTCTTGGGGTCAAAAGCCACAGAAGAAGTGCTCATGTAAGTTGTGGAGGAGTGTAACATGAGTATGACTATTTCAATGTTTGCTATCAGGGAAACTGCGTGTTCTTAATCCCACTTGTGTTACATGTACAGCAATAATGTCTTCAGACTCTGGAAATGTTACATTTCCTTTTAAAAGCCCAGGGGTGTAACTCAGGCACACAATCAATGCTTGTACTCTACTGGGCTCGGTTTCCAGACTGTTTCCAACATTTAAAAAGCTGCTTCATTCATTTTTCTCCTATACCTGTTAAGCAATGAGTATCCAACATTGGAGTGGAGAAAATATTAACAAATTCTACTGGCAGCCCTCTTTTGTCAGTTCTAGAATTGTGGTTGCTGGATAACAGTAAAGTAAATTAACCCTTTAAAGACACCAAAAAAAAAAAAAAAGAAAATCCCAAGAAAAAAACCCCAAGCTTCTGAAATTCAAATAATATACTGATACTGCTAAAGCATTGTGGACTTGTAATGAACCGTGTTGTTGCCAGTAAAAAGCCTTGTCCTCAGTCAGAAACCATTCCTAACAACTCAACAAACCTCCTTTGAGCAAGGAAATGTGTGTTACATTGTTTTCCTATTTAATTGCTCCTTTTTTATTTAGAGAGGAGGTATTAGGGAACACCTTCAAAGCAAGTGAAAAAGATTAGTTGTGGGATAGGTAGAAGGCTGTTTTCTCACTGGGATCTTCAAAAAGCAAAGATTTGTAAAGCTTTCAAGATGACTGGGGACAGGATTGACTTCTTGTTAAATCAGATAGGGACCTAATTAGAGATTTATGAAAGCAACAAAGCACCCTGCAGCAAGCAGTTTCCCTGCTGGGAGAAAACTCACTGAAACATGAGGGTACGGCTAATAGCAGCTACTAAGAAGAAGAAAAAAAAAAGGAACAAAAATCTCATGTCCCTTTTAACTGTTTTAAACCCTCAAGCAATTGGACTTTGCTTGTCAGGGTTGAGAGGAGATAGCCTACCTTGTCTGATATGAAGACAAGAGACTCAAATCTGTTGCCAAGGGCCACAGGGAGGGATTGAAAAAAAGACTAAGGTGGTCAGCAGATGAGCAGATACCTCCCCTCCAAGTAGAGGGATGAATTAGCCTTACAGTTGCTAAACTCAGGATAATGAGTCTAAAAGCCTGAAAAAAAAAGCCTAAAGCTTTGCTTCCTCGTTGGGAAAATAACCTTTGAATGGATCTCTGGAGCAACAGAAAGAGATCAAGGAAAATGTGTCAATTTGGGATAATAAAGGAAGCAGAAGGGCCATAAACAGAGCAGATATGCATCCCTAGGCAGCATCCACCTTTTTTTCTTTTAGCAATTGACAGTGGCCCTCAAGGTGTTGTTACACATGATGGGTTCTCAGACTTGATATGGCATTTCTTCTTATTGCCATTTGCATAATATATGACCCTTTGCTTTTGTGTATACGAAACAATCTTGTGATAGAAATGTGAACACATGGGGGAAAATGATCCACATTCCATCTGTTTTGGTGCATTCAGATTCAAAATGGATGAATTTTGAATGAGTTTTTGCAAGTGAAACACAAAGACTGACCTGAAATTTTAATTTTTTATTTTCTTGTTCTATTGCAACCAATAGAGGTTGGAGTCTGAAAACTGAGAAAGCTTCAGGGCAGCAACCTGAATAACTTCACTTACAGAAACATTCTGTCATAGAAAAAGGCATTCATAGTTAAGAAACAACATTTCTGTGTTCAGTCCGAATTAGGAGTCTGGCCAGGGTGGGCCTTCTTTTACACTTTCCAAGTGAGGGAAAAAATGCTTGTTACTGTTTGCATGGGTAAAATTATGACTATTTTAATATATTGCAGCACCAGAAATAATGTCCTGAAAGTTTGGGGGAGTTAAATGGGAAATAGTAAACAATGAAAATTAATGAAAAGTCATTTACCACTCAGCATGATAACCTCACTTATTTAGCACTGAAGAGGTGACAAAGGTCATGCCTGGGTATGATACCATTCTAGATGAAAACAAAACTTCCACTCTTTTCCCTAATAAATGTTGAATGCTTAAGTAAAGCTTGCATACTTAAGTAATATATGCAGGCTCTGCTAGTTTAATTTTCATAAACTTGATTGATTCAAATGTTGATTTTACTACCACAGCTTTTATATCCCTGTCTAATCAAACTACATGTTTATTATTTCAATTTTACATATTTTAGTAATTGGGTTGTGTACCTTAATCGTACAGTAACATTTTGTGTAGTTTACTAAGGAAAAAGCTGACTTGATACTGTTTCTGCTATTTTAGTACTGCATTCTTAATTTTTCTGGATCAATTTAAGCTCTTAAGAAATTACAGGATAAGTGTATGACAAGTTGAAGGGAATTAAATGAGACTCAATTCACTCAATCCATTAGCTCTTGCATTCCAGCATTACTGCTGCTTATCACTTGGGATTCCTGCTCTGCAGCTGCTTTAGCCTGATTTAATGCTCATGGCTTTCCAGATTCATACAAATGGACCCAATTCCTATCTTGTTCTGATGGCCTTCTACTTGGGATAGGAAGATGGCTGAGTTTTAAACTTGCAGCAAATACATAGTTTTGTCTGCTGCTTTCCCATCACAGACTCAATCCACAAAAATAATTCATTCTTTCTTTCCTTGAATTTCACTTTTCGGGAAAAATATTCAAGTAACATTTGCAATGTGAAATGCCAAATTCAAGACTTCTTGTGAAAACTAGAGGTGTATCTAGTTGGACAAATAAAAAATGAGGCTTCCCAACTTGATAGTTAACCTTGCTAAAGCCTCCAGCTTTTGCAGTTGCAAGTCTTATCCTTTGAAACACGTTTTGGTTTTGTTTGCCGGTCTTCCCATCTGCCCTTATAACAAATTTTTTTCATTTTCTGCTCCTACATTATTTGACTTGCATACATATATAGCATACAAATATTCCTAGGAATGCTTTTCATCTTTGCATATTTTTAAAGGGTTGGTAACTGTTAAGGTCGTATGTCTGAGTTTTAGCACAGTGCAAAAAGGTTTTTTAGATAATTTCTTCAAAATATTCAGGTCAATTCAGGAATTTATTTTTGCTGATGCACTCCATTAAAAAGTAGACAGCTGCTGTGAATTGCCAGTGTTTGTGGATGAGGGGGAGAGATAACTCGTGTATCATTTGAAATGTATGTTTGTTCATGTTCTATATTACCTGAGGGGCTGTTTTGCTTATTTTTAAAATAGATTATATGATCAATATATGAATTAATATAATTTATTGATTGAGCTTTATGTGTTAATAGCTTCACTTCTATGCCTCAGTGGTATTATGTTTTAAGCAAGTCCCTTTATGTGTGTTTTATAAACAGGATGATGACTGAAAGTAGAGATGACAGGTGGATTGTATGTTGACAAGAAGAAAGTGCAGATTGGTGGGAAGTATCTTTTCTCTGATATTTTTCTTCCCTTTTCTGCACTTCCTTACACTTTCCAGCACAGGAATATTGCGTCTCATGGGTTGGAGTGGATTTGTGGCTGACAAGGGCTTGAGTAGAAGGGCTCTGAGGAATGTGTTGGTGCTGCTGCCAGTGGCAGCTGTGATTTAGTAGATGGCAGTCTCTCTTTGGAGTTAGAATTGAAGTGCCAGCTCAGTCTGGAGTTCAAGACACTGGTGGAGATGCTGTGTTTTGAGTGAAGCTTAAAACCAAGGTCTTGTTTGTTTGTTTGCTTGCTTGTTTGTTTGTTTGTTTTTTGTCATTAAAGACTTCTGGTGAACATCCTCTACTAAGCTGTTGTATGGTCGTGCATTAAGAGTTGTATTTCAGAAGTGGATTAAGAGATCCTTTTGTCTGATTCCCGAAGTGCTTAAGAATTTGGGGGATAAAAAGATACCATATAAATGTAAGGTACTATAATAATAATAATAATAATAATAATAATAATAATAATAATAATAATAATAATAATAGTATGAAAACACTCTTTTCTTAACTTTACAATCAGGAGCATATCAGCTTTAAAAGGAAAAAAATAGCTCAAGGCTTCTTTAATATATAAACTAAGAAGCTGTTGACCAGATGTGGGTCACGATCACCTTTAAGTCAAGGTTTGGACTTCAAGTTAAAGACTGAACCTTGTCTAAGATTCAGATTCTGGCTTAGTGGCAATGAAATTCCATAAGGATCTCCAGTGAGATTTCATCTTAGCACTGTGAAAGTTTCATGAAATCATCTGTTTTCCTGAGGTTCTCATATTTTTCTTCATTTTGAAATAGGTTTCCTCTCCCCAGCTTGTGAAAGACAAGTGAACAAAGGCATTGAGTTTAAGTTTCTGAATATGACTTAGTGCTAAGCCCTGGAGAGCAAGGGTCCATGCCTGCTAGTCTCTCCGGGGCTTGGTTTTAATGCCAGACGTAGGGTTGGAAGGAGAGAGAGAGAGAGAGGACACTGATATGCAATACGCTGTAGCTTTACTGATCCACATTTAGCATAGCTCTTCAAGTCTTCACTGGTCATTTTTAAAACTCACTTGGTAAGCAAAACTCTGTAGGTACTTAGGCAGCACTTAGACGTAAACTATCCATGCATCATTTACAGTTATTCAGCACTTTAAGAACGCAGGGAAACACATGCCTTCAACCCATCACTTTCTTGCTCTGTGATAATCCAGTTTGCTGAGTACTTATCTTTGCACAGGTCAGCACATTTCTGTCACACAGGCTGGTGGTACTTGTCTGGGCAATATAGTAGTTGATCAATACTCTCTGTAACCATGGCATGAACCACTCTGCATTCCTCAAATCTGTCTTTGCCTCCTCTCTTCCATTTACTGTAGTGTCTGTCTGGGGACAGAATGGAAGTGCTTCCTAGCTGGGCTCTGTCCAGGTGGGCATGTCAAAGGAAACTCCCCTCCAGAGATTAAAGTGGTGGAAAAGGCTAATTTGGGGATAATTCAGACAGCTGTATCACAGTCTAGGTTTGTGATAAGCAACTGCTGGCAGAAATATTTAACTATTGGAAAACACAGTTGACTAGTGATCATGAGCTATGGGGCTCCGCTCAGGAAGAAATTCTGTCCAACAAAATAATGTGGCATAACATCAGAAAGTTTTTTGCAAATAAAAGGTGGTGGGACCATCGGTTTTACTCACTTATGTAGGGGTGGGTTGCTGGAAAACAAGAATTCTGTTCTGGAAAAAAAATCCAGTGTTTGTCATTTGCTTTTGTCTTGCAATGCAATGAGGTATCAAGTTCAACCAGTTTTAAAGGAAGGAAAAAAATTTCAGCTCAGAAGATCCAGTATTTTAATAGCTGAGGCAAACCCAGGAAATGTGGTTGTTTGGGAATTTCATCCTGTGTGTTTGCAATTTATCCTATTCCTTCTGACCAGCCACTCCATTCTGGATCCCTCAAACCTTTGTAAAATTTATGTAAATGACATCTTCTCATAAAATGTCCCAATGGATGGATCTGCATTTTTCCATTAAAAATGGCTCAAAACATTCTTCACCCAATCTTACTTTCATTTTTATGGGTAGATGAGGAGATGTAAAGGAATGGTACTCTTTGAACAGTAGGACAATATTCTGCAGGAAAAGCTGTCAGACCCAAAATTATATAGCTCATTAAATATGCAACCTAATCTGTGTCTGACTGCTGCCAAAATCATGAACCCAGTGAAGACAGTAAAAAAACTTCCTCAGAGATGCATTCAAACTCTTGGTAGAATGTTAAATAACTTCATTTTCTGTTAAAGCTACAACTTTCAACATTGCCTCCCGTATATAATGGGCATAACTTTGGAATATTTGCATGACTTTTTCTGTGTCTCTGGAGACAAGCAGAGTATTTGGGCTGAGAAAATCACAAGACTGCAACCAGGCACATCAAAATATATGCATACACTTCAAGTTGTTCCAGCAAAGGAAATTCGCTTTCATTGAAGTACTGTAAGTTGATCTAAGTGAGTTTTCTGATGTAATGAACTTTATCGCTTTGATCCCCATGAAGAATCCATCTGAGTCAGAGCCAAAAAAACATGTAAATCTGACACTACAATAGGAACATTTGTTTAAAATGAGTAACACATCTTGATAGGTTTTTTTGATAGCTAAACCAAACTTTATGCAATACAGTTTTGAAAGCTTGTTGAAAAATGAATGGATAAAACATGTTTCAGCTCAAGAGTCAGCTATACAGTCAGATTGCTTCTTTCATTTTGATTCAGTGTAATAAAAAGCTAAATCCTCTGAAGAGTCATTGTACCAAACTGACTAGGTCTGTTATGGTGGAGCACATATTACTGTAATGAACCAGTTTCACACAGATAATTGTCATGGCAATAGAAACCAAAGCAGAGACACAGATGCTCGTTGTGTTCTGCTAGTCCTGCCAATGGTGATTTGAAAGTCTGAAATCAAACAGAGAGATGAGTGTGTGTGTGTTAGGTTGCTGCACAGGGTAGTCTGGTTTTCTACCAGGGTTTATGCAAACAATTAAAAACATATATTATCAAATAAAACTTATGCTGCTTCTTTCCATCTAGAACTTCTATGAATATATAAAAAAGAAGGCCCTGGCAACTGCAGAATTTGGTAGTAAAATGTGATAGGAATATGTTTAGACATTTATTTCAGAATATTTAAATGTCCATCAGCTTATCAGAGTTCTTTACAAAAATACAAAATTTAAAGCTTAATACCCTCATAATGGTCATCACAACTCTCAAGGAGAGACATCTGCAGCCAGTGCCCCTGCAGACTGTCAGCTGATATATTATCAATTAGCCAGCTGACTGGCCAAACACATCTGTGCTATGTTTTGCCTGAAGATTTCTGAATCACATGGCCTGGTACTCTAAAACAGTGATGACTAAGTGTATTAGAAAGGGCAAGATTATGATCAAGCAAATATAGAGAAAAATCTGCTCCCTGTTGTGGAAAAGACCTGTTTTTAAACCGTTGTATACCCAGCTATGTTTATAACCTTTTCTGTATGGCTCACGTTGAATTTCCCATGCAGTGGATACAAGTAGCTCTCAGGCAACACCACCAAATCACTGCAGTATCACTTCTTACATGGGAGCTATTTAGAGAAACCTATTTTGTAAATACATTTTAGAAGATAAAGAATCAAGATATTATGGTTTCTGGAATAATCTGTGTTAATAATTTGTGAAATAACTCAATGAACTGAGCTAACTCCGTAGCTCACATTTAATAAAAGTAGGAGACTTGAATGAAAATGGTTGGAAGGAAAACGTAAAAACTTAAATTAGAAACACCCATTTTTGCAAGAGGCTGTAAGGGAAACGTCAGCAACAAAATTCTGAGTGACTTTTTGGCTCCATGGTATATGAACATCATTACATGCCATAATTTATGATTTCTTATAGGGTCTGTAATGCTGTCAATAGCAAGGAACATCAGCTGAGGTGAGTGGCTGGCTGACAAACCAATTTAAGATGATGATAAGCATGGTGATGATGAGAGGATGTGCAGGGATGAGATTTCCCCACATCTTAACTCCAGAAACGCTGATTAATGAATTCAGTGTAAGCCCCTTGCTTTTAGATGAGATAAAGTATGAGCAGATGAGTAACAGAAGAGGGCAGTGAAGGAAGACAGTAGAGACTAATCTTTCCCAGCTGAGATGGGAAGGCTTTGTGGAAGGGCTAATTTCAGGCCAAAAATATTATTAATAATAGAGATTATTTATGTAAAGAGAACATTAGTTTTAAGTCTACAGGGAGGATTTCTAATAATAACACAGAAAGAAATCTAACTGAAAGCATCCTAATTTTTTTTTTTTATCCATAGGATCAAAACCATCAATGTGTATGGGTAAGAAACTGATGAAATGTTACCTTTCTTAATACAAATTTACTTCTGGATCTGAAGTGAAAATAAAACCGAAAAATATGCTTTACTGTTTCCTCTCTCTCATATGTAAGGGATGTAAACTAGCTGTGGTCCTGTCCTTTTGGTTTTTAAGGAATTCAGATTTTTCAATTCCTTGGTCAGCACCACTGTGCCCTCTACAGACAGGAGCACGTGGGGAGACATGGGAAGTCCCCCCCACAGTGTGACTGTGGAAACATCACTTGGCATTGGTTTTTGCAGAGCCTGTTTGTTGCATATGATGCTGAAATGTTTTACTGGGCACTGTCTCTTGGACTGTGCATGCACATGTGCACACCTTGTGTGTGTTTGTGTGTGTGTGCACGTGTACATGTACGTGCTACACTTGGGGATCTCACTTGCAAATCTAATCGTGCTGATCATGGATCCCGCCTTCTCCTTACATTACTTTTTTGACTTAACTGACAGTGTTCCCCTCCATGATCTGGTTGAAAGCTTTCAGAGCAGAAAGGCGAACATCTTGGGTCGCCACAACCAAAGCAACTGGGGACATTGACAGATGCAGAATGTTACCCACCTGGTTCAGCTTGCTGCTAGAAGTTGAAATGTAGGTTTAGATGAGAGTTTCAAGGATCATATTCATGGGCTTGAATGCTGGTGTTCTGCCAAGTCCTTTAAGGGGCCCTAAAAGGACACACAGCCCCTTTCCTGTGCCTATCCTGGCAGGCAGAGCAGGGCAGCAGCAGAAGGCCAGCAGCTGTCCATGCTCTGTAATTCCTGCATGCTCCCAAGCACAGGGATTGCTGTCTGATTGCCCTTCTTCCAAACACACAGACAGACTTCAGGGGACAGCATGTGCCAGGATCCATTCCCATCAGGCAATTTCAACTCAAACACCCAGAGTCTGAGGGGGTGGGGAAGGGAAAGAAGAGACTGTGGTATGTAGACCTGAGCCTTGCTGTGCTGCCTGGCCTCAGGGCTAGGCCATGGTCCCTGGTTATTTTACTCACTAGACATTTCCTGTGTGTCTCAATTCTCTGTCTACTCAAGAGCAAAAGAAGAACTTCCCCACTTTGCAAAAAATAAGTGACTTTTTAATGTGCTACAGGAATAGGTGCTATTTTAAGTATTCACCAGAGATGAAGCCAATATTTTTTCAGTCTGCTGGGAGAGTGGATCCATCGTAAGAAATCTTTGTCCTGCAATCCAGATTCTGTCTGAGTTTTAATCTGCAGAAATCTTTAAGTATGTAGCTGTTTGAGTTTGCTGTTCAAGTCTGGCCCACTTGTGATAGCATTTGTGCAAAGCTGACGCTTGAAATTGAACTGGACTGGAAGGCGAGATGGGTTCAACTTCATTGCTCTGCCTGTTGGGTTTCTTCCTCTCTGGGCAATGTAAAAAAGTCAACTGTATTATTTTTCCTTTTCCATGGCCAGGGCCAAAGAATGCAGGAAAATTCGCCAAGAGTAGAAAAAAATATTGAGTTCTGCTGTAGCTTCAGGGGTCCAGGATACTTGCCTTTCTCATCAGAGAGAGAGCAACCAGACTGATATACTATTTTCCATCAATCAAGTCAGCAAAGCCAGGCAGAGCACTTCCTTTGACATCAATGCAGTGGTGACAGTTGTAGAGTTAATGCATTCCTTCTTAATGGAATACCATAAATCTAGGTTCAATGCTGCCAAAATAATGGCTGCAGTTCTCACTGGTGAAGTCAGCTCTCTCCCTGCATTCCCATGAGCCTAAAACTGTTAGGATATAGAACTAATAGTATTATTTACTGGTATTAATAAGGATTTCTAAGACAAGGATAGTTTACCTGTTCAAAGTGATGCTATTGCCTCTTGGTTGAGCTCACATCTGCCTTTTAGTAATTCCTTTATATTTAACAGCTTCAGAAGAATTCTATTTCTTGTTTGAAACCACATGACAGATTTAGAAAGGAGCAACTTAAATTTTTTTTCCAGGAAGATGTTTGGATTGTGTCAGAGACTTGCTAAAGCAAACAGAGGTTCCTCAGGTTTAGTGTCTTATTTCTAAGGAAATATGTAAGACAGAATGCAAATGTGACAGTGGGGTATAGTGCTGATATGGGAAGGAAAAGTTCATTGATTAGTTCACTAACCTGGGCACCAAGGGGGCAAAAAACCCCAGGTATATCTGGTCAGGAAATCATCAGATGAGATTCAGAGATACATTGGAGATCCACATGAAAGTCAGAAGGCCTCTTTGCAATCTCGGAGAGCTGCTTTGCCCGTGGGGTGTGTAACCGAGTGGCCTGCAGGAGGAGGAACAGTGGGTGCGTGGTCTGTGTCACAGGGAAAAGCCCTGACACCACAGGGAGCAGAGTATCTACCGAGCATTTCCCTCACAGTATCTTGATCCTCTTCCTCCTCTCCCACAAGAATTTACTCAGCCCCCAAGGGGATGTTATTTGGGATTGTATAACTTACTGGAGTTAAACAGCTTTATGGCGCTATTCAGGCACAAGGCTTTACCTCTCACTTACAAGTTTATTTCACTCTGCAGGGATCATAAAGCAACTTTCAAATTACCAGCCGGTACTGCTGGGGCACAGAAGAAACCATTGTGGTACAAAGTCCACCGAGCATAGGATGTAAGTGTAGCAGTGCTTTTAACCCCTCTCCGCATGGGAATCTGGAAACAGATGGTAAATGCCCAAAGGATAGGTGGTGCTGAGGGGGAGGGAAGGAGGTGGATTGTGAGCATTTTGGTTCAGGTAATCTGTATTTTGGTTCAGTGCACTTCCAAAGTGCAAGCACTTGGTTAGGGCCTCCTCAGGGTTCCCCCCCCGCCCCAGTTAGAGCAACATCCCTGCCCTCCTACCCACTGGAGGGGACCTCACCAGCATACGGGTGGTGATGAAAATAATGCCCTAATGCTGCCTACCCGCCAAAGGAAATGAAAATTACTGCCCATATTTAACAGCAGTCTATTAAATTTGGTGTTTGACTTAAGCATCCACAAGTAATCATACAAAATCTCGACTTTGGTTGTTCTCACAGACGTAGACACAAAACAAACGTGCATGATACAAATAAAACATAAGCAGAAGGTAACCTAGGGGGCTCAAGCCCTGAAGGCATATAACGCTTTAATTCAATTTTTGGAAGGGGTTTCTTGTTTATTAAACCAGCCACTTGAATTTAATTGGGAAGTAAAGTCTTGATCTTGGCACATCTAAATCATAAATATTCAACTTTCATTTAGCTCCTAAATAAAACCAACAGTGAAGGTCAGACTTGGAGAGGGATAACAGGACTTGCATGCTCTCAGTCAGGTGAAAACTGTTGGTGCTAGCTCAGATCACAAGACACGAGTGGAGGAGGAGTGACACTGGCTCCGGCTGCAGACACTTTGGTCCGAGTATGTGGAGGTTGGCCTTTGGTCCAGACCTATGAAGACATAATAGCAAAGAAGCAACGCACACGAGGTTGCTCGTGTACTGTGCTGATGTGAGTGTTTGACTTCTGGGCCAGACAGGCTTGCATCTGTCCAACTAAGTGCATGGACTCATCCAGACAGGCATGCACTAAATCTGATCCCAGCGCCATTCCCCGACAGAACCACAAAATAAACACATGCGCATTGACTGCTTTCTAAAGCATACCGGATGCTAATAAGCAGAGTAATTTGTAGCAGCTTGACTAGTGCCTTTATTTTTTAGCTTGTGGCTAATGTATGAAGGCATTTCTGATCATAACTATGCCAATAACCTATTGTCACGTCAGCTATTGCTAACTGCATTTACTCAAACAAATATTGATGGAGTTCTTTTTTATTGCATGGAAAAAAAACAAGTGGGCATGCTTTCAAGAATCACAGTCAGAGTACAGTATGTCTGCATTTAATTATGGGGCTGGAGCAATTAACACTTGGGCTCTGCTTTGTTCTGTATTCCATGGCTGGTTGTTGAGAAAATACAATTCTCAAAAGCTTGCCATTTAAAATGTATTTAGCCTATTTTTAGTTCGTGTAAAGGGGTTTACCTGCAATTGCTTAGGGCTATGAAAGTTGGGCTAAGACTCAGGAGACCCTGGTTCAATCCAAAGTGTTCTTTGTGACAGTGGAAAAATCTTAATTTGTGCTGATATCTCACTGGCCTGCTGGAGAGTAATTCCTTGCTGTAAGGCAGGGATTCCATTAGCTGTAAAGTGCTCAAAACGTGGGCTACTTAAAAAACATTGGTGTTTTCTCAGGTTTTATTCTTAATGTATGTCACTAATAACAATTTACATTAGATTTACTCACTGATAACTAGAGACCCTTAAACCAAAACATTACAAAATGTGTAACATATATGGCTTTACCCCTCTTTCATGAATTCTCTTAAACTGCTAAGTCTGACTTAATTCAAAACTATATATCTCAAGTATGTATCTTAGATTGCAACATATGTTTCAGACCCATTGAAGCAAAAAAAAGTTATGATACTAAAGACCTCCTTTTTATTATTTCCCCTCACAACTCCACCTTGCAACACTTTCTTAATTGCAAAACAATTTTGGCTTGAACTTCTGTGTCTCAGTCTGCTGTACTGTGACCTAAAGAAAAGTACATACACATGCAGAAATTAACTGGTCCCTTAGGAGTACTCTTGTGCTGGAGAGTGAAGGAGGAGAAGGCAGATTTGCAAATAGCTATATTTTCTTTCACCAATTTAATTGCTTCTGTTTGGAACTTTTAAAATCTCACCTTACCAAGCAGTCATTTTCAAAGTGAGCACAGCATGACTGACCCCAAAAAAATCTGTTTGCTTTTTTATTATAATTTTGGTTGTGATATTTTATTGGGGGGGAGGCTGCAACACCTCAGAGGACTAACACTTGACTGGTTGCGGCACTTTTGGCATTTCCTAGATTACGTTCTGATTAACTTTGCTATATTAATAAAGACCTTTTAATATGCTTTTGTGAGAGTAATTTCCTAGGGATTTCAGAAGAGCATATGGAAAAACAAACTGCATCATATGGCATCACATTGACTCTTCTGTGAGTCATCAGCAAAGTGGGACCTTTGGATCTGTAGTAGGTGAGTATCAACTAATCAATGATAATACCAAGCCATCATCATTCTTGAGGATTAGTACTAGAAATGTTTACCACTTTTCATAGTTATTTGTTGATGGAGGAACAGTGTAACTCAGGTTGGGGTTTTCAGTTATCATTTATGGCTCTGAAAACATCTTCCCATTCTCAAGTGTAAGCCTTTCCTAGACAACTGGAAATTAATGCCTTTTATTGAAAATTGTCTATTTTGACAGCCCTCTGTGTTATTTTTCTTTCTATAATCCTTGATATTTCAGTTCAAAATAAAGGTAAAATGATGATAATGGTGGTACAAAACAGGTTAGTACAGTCAAAAGGGACTTTTTTTTTTAGCTATACTCTCAGCATTTCTTATCCAGCAGAGTGCATAAACTGCACACAGATTCCCACATGCACACAACCCTTTGCACAGTCCTTTGATCTTTGACAGGAATCTTCAGACACCCTTTGGAATGGGAGATGCTCTTGTAGTCTGTTACAGTTGTGGGCATATTTTTGGTTTGGAATAAACAGTTGATCTAGTTAGAGGACATTTTCTTATTCTTAAAGTGACGAAGTCCTCAGAAAGAGATGAAAGTACATCCCTGTAGCTTTGTACTGATGGGAATATTAGCCATTTATAATTGTCTGGGATAAAATAAAAATGGAAATACTGAGAACAAGATGAATAGTAAACAATCACAGACCTGTAAGACATGTATTACTCATGAGCACAGGATCAAACAGCTGCTTTTCCTGCCTTTTACAATGTGTTCCTGACATACAATTAACTGTATTTATTGCACTAGTATCTCACTTGGTGTCAATTCCCCACCTCTCTCTGTAATTTCTGCTGTTGAAATTCAATGATTGATCAGGGCATTTTGTCCTATAACTTCTTACCACTCTTTTATAATCTCTGGGGGTCTAACTCTCCAGAAATTCCTACTCTTGCCCATGCCTATCTTCCAGCTGATAATGTGTTTTTGTCTAGCTCTCTAAACCAGACTTTTACCCCCAGCACAGGAGGTGTGAGACCCTGCTCAAGTTAAGGATTGAAGCATCAGGAACCAGCATTTGCAAATTGTCGCCTGATTCCTTTCATCAGCTCTCCAGAGCTTCCATGCACCAGAGCATCACCTCAGCAGACTCCTCTTGGACCCAAAATGGACAGAGCTAAAAGGCAGCAGAGAAACAAAGCACTGTTGCCTTCTCTGATTACAGCTGCAGAACGATTTTGAGAAATTGCTATTGAGAAATACATCAACATATTGTTGATGCCTTTGGCTTAGTGAGTGATGATCTAATTTCTGTTCAATTGACCAGCAGCCAATTTACATTTGGATCAAAGTTTGGAATGTAGCTTGTTTCTTATTAAGGTGAGCTAGTCATTATAAATGTGAATCATAGCAACCTGTAATAAAGGATTAATCCTGAAAGATGCTGAACACTCTCTGAGGGAGGGCAGGTGCCCAGTATACCACCCACCTTGTTCTTCACATTATCAAGTCACACCATTTCTCTGAATCTGATCTGTCAAATTATTCATGAAGCCCTATCCTGTAAATACAGCCATTCATACAGACAAATATGTTGTACTGTTCACTGAGGAAAGAAAAATTAATTATACTCAATGATCCTCATTCACACTTGCATTATTGAAGACTTAGGTCAATCTAAACCTATTTCTAACTCAAAACTGTGGGAAATGGTCTTTCAGTGGTTTGTCTATTTTACTCTGATTTCTGTCAGAGATCACCAGAATAAACCATATGCCTTGGCCAGTCACAAATAGATCTATCCTACTTTTTTTCTAAGAATAAAAAAGCTGCTTTAACTTAATCAATAGTAGCAGTTGCATGGCACAAATGAGAAAATTACTGGAATTAGTTAAGATAATAAAAATAGCCTGTGTCCCTCATTAAAAGTCTTAACAAGAGTAACTAAAATTGAAAGGAGCAGTTGAAAGATCAGGGTCAACATCTGTTTAATTTTTAGCTATTTTAATTCTAGTTCATGATTATTTTAGAAGCTATCCTAAAGAGTCAAAGGAGAAAGAGCAATGGGAAGAAGGATGAGTTCTTCTGGGGACAATCCATCAGTTGATTCAACATATGGTGTATGAGAAAAAAAGCCAGCAGAACAGAGTTCTCTTAGTCATAAGCTAATAATAAAGTGCCTAGTCACTGTCCAGGGTAGGGTCAGGCCTTCAGCACTTTGAATTTCTGACTGGTGACACATTGCTAGAAATCCAGCGCACATGGGGAACAGGTTTCTGTCTCTGGTGAAAGTAGAACTGACAAGAGCCATTCACAGTATCCCAAAAGTTCCCGTTTTGTCACTCAGTGTCCCCAGGTTCACAGCACCTTAGGTCAGCATGTAGCTAAGGCACTTCCATGAGGAAGACCCTTGTGCAGTCAATGGAAGCACAGACGGGGAACCTTCCAGAGGATCAAATTTCTTGTGGACCAAGAGTAACTTGCTTTCTTTAGCACATAACCAGTCCAAGGTCTTTTGGCTTACATCAGTGCACAGTAAAAGAGCTTTAAGAGACACCAAATGACCTCTTGCTTATGGCCAGGCCAAAAAGAAGAAAGTAAACTCTTCTGTCTTCTCCTTAACTTCCACCTTCGATGTTGTCTGGGGCCTGAAATCTCTGAATTCAAAGATGAAAAATGGAGCATGCTAAAAAAGATGAGTTCCTCTCTCTCTGTGAGGACTCCTCAGGTTTTCCTTCACTACGTAAAGTAGAGCAGTCCAGCTACACCTTTTGCCTAACAAACTTTGCTAATAAAAACCAAAATCAGACAATAAAAGTACACTTTCTCCTGATGCTCTGTTTTCTCTTCCTTTCCCTCTCCCTGGCCCCACCTGTACTAACACAGTCACACTTTCAGTAGCCCTTACTGGAAGTAATGCAAGCTTTCAGTTTTTATTAAGAAGGCTAAATCAGGAGTTTATAATAGTCCTTTTATACTTTTAATGTTGCCCATTTTACTGCTGCTTTAACATTCACTGCCCAGAGCTGGCTTGTATTCCATGTTCCCAGATCTGAACAACAGAACACCCCTATTAATTTAACCATGTCCTTTCTATTCCTACATTTTTAAGCAGTACAGCTGTGATTTTGTCCTAATTTCCCTAAGGTCCTTAAACATCTTTCACATCTATACCTGCAGTCACTGCCAAGGGAGAAAGTCAAAGGGGAGCTTGCAGTTGCCTGTGCCTTCGAGAAATCTGCACTTGTACATTGACTTTGCATTGATATGTTGGGAAAACATGTTCTGTAGAAAAAGGGAATAGCTGTTGGGTGCACTTGATGCTTTGATATGCCCAAGACAAGGCTCACCTAGTCAGACTGCTGCTTGAAGGAGGGTTGTGGCTTTTTGTACTTAACTCTCACCAAAAAACAGGGTTTGACTGTTTTCCTTCCTGATTTTGGTATCTGCTTTCAAACTGCAGGCCATGCAAAGACCAACCTTCTTTCATGCACTCATCTCTCAGGTTTGGATATCATTCAGCAGCCTGGTGAGGATGTCAGAGACAAGGAGATGGGGAGGAAGAACAACAGAAAATTTTGATCATGTCAGTTGCCTGCGCTTTGGTGATGGGCTCTAATATCCTCCTTTATGCAATTGATTATGGAGCCAGGTTACCAAAAATATCTAAGGCCTCTAAAACCAGAAGTGGATTGGATATTTTCCAGAGCTACCTTGCTGCTGAGCTGTAACCAGTAGTAAGATGTACCGACACCCAAACTTCCACTCCAACAGGAATTCAGGCCAGAAGTGATATCCAGAAAGCCCCTGTTCAGAGGGTGTTCCCTAAGATGCCTAAGCTTTCACTGAGACTGTACTTTGCTGCCACGACCCTTTCTTGAATTCAGCTCTAACCATTTACCTGTGTTTGCTGATATTCACAACCTCAGATAACTTGTCTGTCTGGACTAAAATGCCTGAAACAAATATTGATCGAGTTTGTGATGCACGCCACTCCTAAGGCACACTGTTGCTTAAGGCAGGTCAAAGGTTCATCGTGTTCTTTGTAAGGTTAGAAACATCAGAGAGAAGGACATTTGCACAGCACTGCTCCTGAATGGAGATTGTTCCTGCTCTGGGGTTATGCACCAATGTACCTCTTCACCCTCAACACACTAATGAAAACAAATAGTGTGGTACAGTGTGACCTCCCTGCAAGCAAAAACCAAGCACCATCGTGTACCTAAATGACAATACATTAAGATCATTATCGTATTTAATAAAGTCAAACTTATCTTTAATCAGTAAAACCAGCAGCAGCATTATGTTCTTCCTTAAATGACAGATTTGTCAATAGAATAAAAAAACCCTTTCTATTGAGATATGGTGACATAAATACAGGCACCTTAATGGAATATCAAAAATAGCAACAGACAGAAAGGAGGTCTCTTTACCAATAAAGAAGAAAAAACCTGGGGTATCGACTAATTTGCTGTAAATCTGTCTTTTGCTTTCTAATCAATTGTTAACAATCAAAGGCCACCTGGCTTAACTGAGGCTAATTTTCAGGAAGCCTGATCTGGCATTCCTTGTGCACTGCTTGGTTGAAGTGTATGTAGGAATAGGAAAACCATAGCACTAGTAAAGGAATGAAGAAAACCTGTCATTAAAGTATGTTCTTAAACTTTTATAAAAACTTTTTTTTTTCCAGTGAGAGATGCAAAATATGACCATTGGTGGTCATTCAACAAACTATCAAGAAAATAATGTTTTTCTTCTCCTAAAGGCTCTTAAAGAGTGCATGGATACATGCAAAATCACAGCTGTATTTGTTTTTTAAAGCTGAATGGCATCAGGCTAGAGAAGTCAATGTACAACCACCATCATAAAGATATCTTCCAGCATGTGGGTCATAGAAAGATTTTAGAAGATATCAGCCTAATAGGGTAAATTAATACCCTAGAAAAACACACTTCCTCTTTGGCATTGGGAAATATTTTATTAGAAGGTTAATTAAAGCCCTGGCAACTCTCTCTCTTCTCTGCAGGAAGATCTCCTCCTGTTTGAACTCCTTACCTGGCTCCATCTTCCTTGCAGGAGCAGATGAGCAGCTCCAACACTTGCTTCTGACAGGACATGACACCATTTACAAGGGTTGAAGGGTTTGGGGGCTTGGTCTTGGGGTCATAGCAAGGGTCTGACTGCACTCTGCTGATGGATAAAGCCTATGTTTTACATTCTGCCTGCATAATTGTAATAAATATTGATAGGTGCGCTCTGTTATTAATTTATTTCGGGCAGAGCGTGTCTCTGAAGCTGTGGAACGACCTTGACAGAGCAAGCAGTGCTTACCAGGCATAAGTATCTCTGCTGAGGGCATGGCAAAGGCCAGGGGATCCTGTCAACACAGCTGAAAGATACTGCTACTCAACAGGAGCTTCCTTGGTACAACAGAATGGTAAGATATTGCTTAAAGGCAGAAATTTAAAAGTATTACTTCAGTATTTTTCAGGATTTCTCTCAAACAAGGTCATTGAAAGATGAAATAGTACTGGGGCATTGGAACTGTGAAATGAGGCATTTCATTCTTTTACAGGGAGACGATGTGTCATTCCCAGCCTGGTCTTCTTCTTGAGGTTTGAGCCTTAGATCTGGGTTTACCACCAAGCTGTTCGGGGCCGTGCTGTCCATGCTGGGGCCGCGCTGTGCTTGTGTGTGTGCCACAGACAGATGATGTCTCTGTAGGTACCGTGGAACACTGGTTCGTCTTGCCTTTTTATAAGATTAAGGCTTTAATCTCAGTTTCTATTTCCTCCATAAAATTTGTACGCAAATATTTTCCTAGCTCACAGACCTATTATGAAGGGGATTGCCCTCTGGGTGGCTGCCATTCAGCTTGGCTGCCTTTACTGTAGACTTTACTGGTTGGCATGAGAGTCACTTTTCATGTACAGACCCATCTGAAGTTGTAGCAGCAATTTCAACCCCAGCTTTGCCAGGTATTTTTGCACTTCAGTGCTAGCAACCTATTTGTAGCACTTTGTTCATTGGATTCTTAGAGTACCTACATCATAGCGTCAGTGAGCCTGAGCTGAAACTGAGTAACGTATTTCCTCCTCCTCTCCACCAAAGAGGAAACGCTTTGGGAACACTCTTTTCAGCCCCTAGTTGTTTCTCTGTTGATTAATATTTGACCATGACATTAGCTCAGTTGATTAGAGCGTGGTGCTAATAAAGCCAAGGTTGCAGGTTCATGCAGATTTGATCCCTCGATGGGCCATTCACTTCAGAGCTGGACTCGATGATCCTTGTGGGTCACTTCAAACCCAGGATATTCTGTGATTCTGGACATAGTGAGGGGCTTGGTTTTTCTGCTTTAGGTGACAAGGTCAGCCCTTCTGTCCTGAACTAAGGTGCTCACAACTCATACACAATCTCCCCAAACCAACTGTTAATTTAAATAGCCAAAATGATCATGCTTTACATTACAGTTCTATTTGTGAGTAACCAATAAAGGACTAATAAATTTTTAATAGATGTTGCAATAATTTGTTAATTGAATATTATAGAGTACAACAGACTAACTGGCTTCAAATAACCATAGCATAAAACTGTTGTTATTCTTTCTACTAATGTCCTTAGCAGGCATGTTTAATTTAAGCCATAATACATAATCCTGGTGGCAGTGATATGTGTATATATGTAGCTACACCTCTTAGGGCCTCAAATATGGGACTTTGCAACCCCAAATGTCTTAAAACAACAACAAAAAGACAAAAATCAAACACAAAAAAAATCAAAATAATGTAGAGTTTCATGGAAACCTTCCTCCGTATCTTGTAGGTCAGCTTCTTGATGGTAGTGAGGCATTTTGAAAATGGATGACTTTTGGCTTCTCATACCAAATATAGCAAGTGCATTTTCTATGTGTGTTAGAGGCTTTGCAACTCCGAAGTGTTTCTCCGAGGTACGTGTCACTCTTTTAGTGACAAACTTCTAGATGCTGCAGAGAATCCTGTCAGCTGCACCCTCTTTATCTGCTAGACTTCTAAGTGTAGTTTTGGCTGATAATTTTTTTTTTTTTAATTCCTCTTAACAAATATCTCACTCCTCTCCAACATTTCAAACCATATCAACTTTACTGAAGGTAAAGGTAATGAAGGTTTGAAGTTTCTATGTGACTGTCAAGGGAGACCAAGTTGGCAATAGGTGAGAACAATGTATTTCCTGAACAGAACCTAAACCAATGGATATCTGATCACACAGAAGTCTTGTATGTTCCAGCCCAAATGCACTGTATCAGACATACTTCTGCTGCTCTGCATTTCCTGTGTCTGGGTTTTGTCATGCAGACCCATTTTATCCAAACAATGCAAATGAGCCATGCGATATTGAAAAATCTTATCTGCACTTTTCCACCTTTGAGAAAGAGCTGGGGACAAATTCTGAGCCTCACTGCAAGTAGCAACTATCTCCACTTAAGCCAGCATGAAGCCTCTATTGTCACGAAGATGAGACTGGGATGAGTTTGGCAGACAGAGCAGGGGAGACCCAAAGGTATGCTGTAAAGGTGTCACGCCTCTGTTCTGGAAAATTATCCACTGTTGATAAACAATAACCAACTGGCCTTCACTCACTGTTACAGACTTCCAGTAAGATTTGTGCTGATCCTGTTATTGAACTGGTTCATTAAAAGCGACAGTGATGCTGGGACACTGGGGCAATCATGGTGGTGTTCTGCAAAAGCACCTCGAAGAGCACCTCAGCGTGCCCACTCCAGCAGAACCAACTAATGAGAAAAGACAACCTTTTCTCTGACGAAAAAAGACAACTGCTGCATTTTCAGTCCATTCCAACAATTTACTTCATTCTAATCAGAAGGAGAAGTTTATACTAAACAAATGCTCACTTTCTACACTTCCCTTTTCACATCAGTCACTGTCAGCTTGATACAGAAAATATGGCTGTTAATAGCTTGCAGTGGAGCAAACATTTGCATAAGTGTTACCTCAGAGCCCATAACTCCGAGCTAATTGGCTGATGGTGATTAAAATGATTAAGTGACTGTAATTTATATGATTAACCAATTAAGCCATTCTCCTGTGATTGGCCCAGGGTAGGGTCTGGGATGCGAGCTTGTTTCCCAGCATGCATGCCGGCAGTGCACGATATTCAATATTCTTTTAAATACTTGCTGTTGTTCCTGCCAACAGCACTCAAGGTGCTTTAAAGGTATTTTAATTACTCCATATCATTTGTGTAGCACAGAGAGTCATAAGTTGAAGGCAACCCATGAATTATTAAAAAAATAAATCTAGCACTGGCTAGGATAACACAGAATTACGGAAGGCGGTAAATAGGACAGTGAATTTGATCATCCAGAACTGATGGATGACTGACTGGTGTAAATACAGGCAATATCACTGCCTTGAACAGAAGTTATGCTGATTTATCCCAGCATGACATCCAGGTTTTGATCCTTGGAAACTGAAAGTTCACCAGCCGGTCTGAAAAAAAAAGGTAGACAAAATTAAACACAATAGTTCTAGGTAAAAGAAGCAACTGACTTGGTTAATTTGTAACCAATTCCATTAGGAGTGCATTTGCCAAGGGAGTGAATGTTGTTTGAGTGAGCTCTGGTTCTTGAAAGAACAAGGCAGGTGGGCAGGAAGGAATAATTAAGAATATTCTCTGTTAATCTCTGCTAGGTACACTGAAGGGAAATCTTGCTGTGGTTTCATCCCCCTCTTTCCTTCCCCCTACCACCTTCCTGTGGGTTGCTGTTACGAAACAAGGGGCTGCTCCTTTTCCAGTTTTTTTCCCTTCTCACCTCCTACCAGCAGGCAGTTTAATTCCATGCTTCCTGAGGCGAAACACATCACCTTCATTCACATTACTTTCAATTTCAGCTGCTGTGTGCCCTGAAACTTTAAATCAGGTGTCAGTTAGCCTGGACTCTCAGTTCTGATGCTACTGCATAGTAGTCTTTTAAGAGATGTGAGCAATGTGCTTTTCTTTTCAATTTGCCTGTGGTTTTCTTTGTGTTTGCCGATCTTTCTTGACTGTATATTAAATGACAACCTAATAGAGATGGCTAGAATTTTACTATCACATGGGTTAACTAGTTCCATGTGCAGTTTTGTCCAAAACAGTGGTCTTGGTAAACAGGCAAATATAATGCTTAACCTTATTAAGCATCTTTGTGGTGCCTACTGGGTATTCCCAGTCCTTCAGAGGATGGTTTCTTAGGGCATGATATTGAATTCTCAGGGTAGCCAAGGTTTGAAATTGTTTCAATTGTTTAATGAAGGATATAAAAATCCAAACAACCTCTCTTGATCTAAGTGTTTTGCTCAAAATGGCTTTGTGAGGAAGCCCCTAGCATCATGATGTCTGTTTTACAGTACCTGCAAAAAAATTAAATGCATTGCAAATACTCCCATGCTGAGCCTACAGTGCTCAGCCTATGGTGCAAAGCCAGAAATTCATCCTCCTGCTTTTTGTCTATTGGATAATGTTTTTTCTCCATATTGCTCACAGAAAGTTCCAAACAGTGCTCTGGGGGTGTCTGTGAAACAGCTCATGGGGCTTCAGTGCTGAAGTTTGTGGACATGTGTACCTGTCTGTCTGTCTATCGCATTACTGATACGCCAGAAACATTTTAGACTTAACCCTGAGGGGAGTCGTGAAATCTTCAGCTCCCACCAAAAATAAACAGCTGTAACTTAACCAAAAACGAGGGCAGTAGTTAAAGCTGAAGCTGGGGAACAAGAGACACTGTGTGTGACCTTGGCCTGTCACCTCAGCCCTCTTTGCATCCCTGTTCTCTGTTGTCAGAGCAAGAGATTGCTCTTTCATCACTCCTAGCGAAGCTTGAGGACAAGGCCATTAATATACATAATGCACTCACACAGTAACAAGATGACGTCCATGGAAAAGCTTATAAATAAACATAAATAAGGCCCTGATGAGTAAAAGGCTGGGTCCTGCCCAGGCTTCAGCGAGACTTATAAAGGTCACACAGAAAATGCATCTTAAAATAGACTATTTGAAGGTCATAGCCTCCTGCCCTTACCTGTCAAGACCTGAGCGGAGGCTTTGCTTGTGAAATGATGGCACTGCTGATGACATCAGCACTCTCCATGCAGGTTTTGGCAGGTGTTAGCCATTCGTTTCACCTTTGCTACTGTTCACCCAGGAATTTCTTCAGAGTCATGACTCGCCATGTGCTTTCATGGCAACTACCACTTAGTTGTATGAAAAACCACATTTCTACTGAAGATCTGCTGCCATGATATCAGAACTCGAGAAGAGGCAGAGTCTCTAACTGATTCTTTTGACAGGTTAGAAAATATTAAAGGAGTGTAAAGTTTTAAAACTCATTTTTAGATATCTCTCTACAGCAAAGTGCTGTTGGCTTAAGGGATCAATCAATGAAACATTATGTAGAAATGCTGAATTCATGTTATCCTGGATAATCTATATTTAAAAAATGAGGCTGAGCTCTTAAATGACCCACACATGGATTTCATCTGCTCCTCCCTTTCAACTTGCTCTTCAGTAGTCTGGCTTTAAAAAAATTAACTGTTTCAGTAATGTGGGAGTCCTTTCATTCCTACAGTCTTCTGATTAGTTCCAATAAAACTGAATAGTAATAAAGTTAAAATCCATTAGTAGGTACAAGACACACAACAGAACTTGTTCTGGTATTTTAAAAAATGAATAGCCATTATAGCCTCCCATGCAAGTTTGAATTTAGCACAAAATTTCACTTTTTGCTTTCTTGCTTTTTTGTTGCTGTTGTTATTTCAAGCCTCAGCAACATGAGCGTCATTTCCCCATGTAATACTATAAAAACTGTTCTGTCAGAATACTGCAGTATTGGCTCAAGATGACTGGGGGAAAAAAGCATTAACAAAGAACAAGGTACCTTAGTAAGAATTATACTGATTTGGAACAGTTGAGACCTCATCTACATGTAAAGAGGTACAAGAGGAGAGGATCTATAGAGGGAAATTTTTGCTGCTTGAAGCCCCAATGTCCACATTGTCTCTGCCAGGGCTGGAGGGCAACTTGAAGAGCTTTCAGACCAGCACAGGTAGATTTCCATGAGCACTCTGTGCTCTCCCAGAGAAGATCTTGCAGTTTGGTTTTACCCAAAAATGGTCCAGATTTTGATATGAGGCAATATCTCCAAGCAGCTCCAAGAGCCTGTGCAGGAGTCCAACCTTACCTCTAATGCTGCTGCACAAAATGGTAGAAGCACACCCTTGCAGCTCCTGGCTCCTCCTGGGGCTTCCTAATCATCAAATTCCAAATCTCCTCAGAAACGCAGTGCATCTCTGAGGGTAGCTCTGGCCCAAAGTGATGTTTGCACCAACTCCAATCCCTAAGGCAGTTGAACAATTCCAGATCCCCATCACTCAGCAGGAGGGTCAGGTCCCCCACAAAATGCTTTTTTAAAAAGGAGCTATGTGGAGGAATGTCCCCTTTTCTGGGCTAGTCCCCAGGAAGGATGCCCAGCCCAAGGGACCCAAAATCCCAGCCTCCCTCATTGCTGGGCAGCCAGCAGGGCTGCAGGGAACATTTCCTTGGACTTTTAGCACCCCCAGCTGAGGAGGAAACTAGCCCTGCCTTTATCTTTCCCTGGTTAAATAACTTAACCACTAAACACCTATACAAAAAGACAGGCAAACCCCAAACCTCCACCAGCAGCCAGGTTTTAAAAGGGAAGACAGATTAACACAGTGCGTAGATGAGGTAAAAACCTCCAACAAGTGCTTGGATCAGAGGGTTTCCTCACAGGAAAAGCAGTAGACTTTCTCCTCCTGAGGAATAATTGGGGGCCTGGCAGGTGTGCCTGGTGCTTAAAATAAAATAAAAAATTCCATGACTGCACTGTTCAGTGAAGTCCTCTTTTCCTAGATGAAAATCAATTAACTCTTCACTGTGCCTTGAGGCTAACAGACAGGAAAGAGATTAACAACAGGAAAGGAGACTTTGGCTTTATTGTACAGCAGCATAGGGCTCCCCACGCTTGATCCACTCCATGAGTCCTCTAATCCAGGGTCCCGTCTCAGCTGTGAAAGTCCAAGGCATTTAAGCACATGCTTAACTTCAGGCATGGGAAGATTTTCAACAGCCTGGTGGAAGTCTGGCATTCGCCTCTCCTCCTCCCCCAGCTTTGGATGGCAGTTACACACCTAATTGTTTTCTACCGCTTTGAACATTTCCACTCAACATGCTTTCCTAGGCAGCGAAGAACTGCTGAGCTGGGGCCTTCTGGAATAACTGCTCTGTTAGGGAAGCTGCTCGTTAGCCCTCTGTCGTCTAGTGGCTGGCTTTTGTCCTGGGGCATGTGCGTTTGTTTGCATGCTAGGGGAAAAAAAATCTTTTTAAAAATCAATTTAGGATGATGCCAGCCATTCAAGCTAAACGGTCTTTCCTTTTACAGACCATTAAATACCTGGCTAAGACAAGGGTCTGTGTCACACTGGCTAGGCACTGTTTTTAAGAAAAATGAAATAAAAAGTTACATTCCCCTTTAATTATATTGACTGCCTTTCATTTTTCAATTAAGATAGAGGGTAACCAAAAGTGCATATTCTATCTTTACACTAGACACAATGCTGTATCTTGTTATGAGCTGTTAAATTCGTCTTCTTAATGCAAATCCTCTCAAAATAAGAAGCATTTACATACTCCTTATCATTCTTAGCCATTTCCAAGCTCTCCAATATCTGTTATGTCATCTTTGAGATAGGAAAACAAACTAATTCTGGCAAGATTTTTACCTTGCCATTATAATAGTCCCTGGATTAGTCCCTGTTCTCTTCTTTTTTTTTTTTTTCTTTTTGCTTTTGCTATTTCAGATGGTGATAACAAGTGATTCCAAAACAGCTATAGTGAGATCAGAATCAGTTATGATTAGATCGTTCTCACACATTCATTAATTTATAATTATGCTATGAGACATAACACATAGGTAATTTTTAATAGTAAGATACTGTTCTTATTGACCTCCATGCACGAAATACCAGTGGTCTGCATCTGGGTGTAAAAAAATATATTAGGACAGAAAATTTGGTATTTTAATTAGTCCTTTCAAAAATTTGATAAACCTAGGAAAAAGTGATTGTTGTCATCAGTTTTCTACTGAAGGGTCTTCTTTTTCACACTAAAAGTAACATTCAGCAGAACTGAAAATTTGCACTTCAAAAAACATTTAAACAAGAATATTGCCAAGGTGCCTTCTGGGTTGAAATGCTTTCATTTTTCTTCTGAACTCCCTAATTGGTCCACATATTTGACCTTATACCAGGATCTTCCTCTGAGGTATGATGGTGCATTTTGAGACTCCTTGCTTTACTATATTACAAGCAAAACTGGTGAATCAACATTGAAAGAAAGGAATTCAGGCTATGAATAGCATGTCTGCATAGACACATTTGGCGTTTGAAAAGAAAATTAAAAGTTTTTGAGTTTTTTGAAGGAAGCTGGGTTTGAGTTCTTGAGTTTGAGTTTTTTGAAGGAAGGACTACTTTCTTTGTGAAAAGTCTTTGAAGTCTTAGTTTTTATAACATGTACCATTTTCCTATGTAGAAATACATTTAAATGCTTCATCTTTTCTTCTTTTTCAACAGAGCACTTAAGCACATTTACTTAAAATTGAGCACCCGGTGCTGTGTTGCTTTGTGTGTCCCCAAGATTTCCAGTCTTGAGCACTGAATTGCTTTAATTTGGGGTTTTTTCCCCACTCATTCCCCATAACAGCTCAAATTTTTCGAGTTTTGGTTGATTCAATTGATTTTCTTTACTTTCACCAAAAACACTTCTTATTCCTGCTTATCTCAAGCTCTATCCATCCTCTGAGTAATTCTCTCAGGGCACGCACACACACTCACCCACACATACACACCCCTCTTCTCTTTCTCTTCTGGTCTCTCTCTGCTGCTCCACTCATAATGTAATTCTTTAGAAACTATTGCTGAGTGCATTTTCCTGTAAGTTTGTCAAATGGCCTAAATGGCCTAAATGGGGCAATATTTTTCATAGTTTCCTGGTGGTCTATCAAGACATAAAGCCACAGCCTCTATCAAGAATAGGATGCCTAGCCAAATATATCAGTGTTAGGTGAACTATTTCTTCCTTCTTTCAGAAATATTAGATGTCAATCTGTATGATTGCCTGTAATAACTGTAAGAGAGGATTCAGGTGGTTTCCCACTCTGCAACTGGCATTTTATGGGATGTTTAACAGGCAAAACATCTCATTGAAAAGGCAAATATACCTTCTTGGTATGCACAAGAAAATTCAAGCCCTGATATCATCTTGCATGAAACCAGTTTTACAACAACCACTACTGAGTTGATTGCATATCTCTTTTGTAGTTCCTTTTAACGGAGACAGGATACAGACTTAACTAATGAGAAAAGATAATTTATTCAGGCAAAATAATTTATGGGCATTAATCAAGAGAACACTGGTGGTACTGGAACAGTGGCGGCTGGAGCAACAGGAATGGTGAGGGTGCATCCTCAGCTGTGCTGGAGGAGTCTGCAGGTCTGTATGAGTAACACAAGCGCCTGAGTTGTACCCTTTCTTCTTCATCTGGACATCATCCGTCTCTTCACTTGCAGGATGTGTAATTTATACAAGATACTGCTTAGCTTTACAGTATTTTCTCATTCAAAGAAAGGTTATATTCAAAATGTTGGTGTGAGTGCAAAGGGAAGTGCTCGGTGAATTAAAGTAAGTGGAAAGTAGCAGGGAAGTAAAACAAACTCTTGGCATGTTTCATCAGCTAGACAGGCAAAGGGACAAGGTACAAGCTTTCAGGCAAAATAACATTAAACATCATCAGTCTTTGACCTGGAAATAGGGACGGACAAGAGACAGGACATCCAAAATCAGACCCTCTCAATGGCACAATGTTGCGGTAGCTCTACATTTGGCTTCTAATTTGATAGCACAGTTGTATTTTATCTGCCCAGAAAAGGTTTGGTCCTAAAATCTTGTGAAATTTCCTCCTAAATGAGCATCCATGTCTCACCTAATATTACAGATGTGCTATTCTTTAAATTATTTTTAAATTATCCCTGCTTAACTTTGAATTTTTAGGGCACACCGATGATAAATATGAATAATGGTATAAAATCCCTTAAAATCAACTTGCCCTTAAATGTTTATACAGTATATTGGCTTAATTAATCTTATTCAAAAAGCCTTTAATACGGGGGGACATATAAATGCAGATCCTTTATAAGGGTAGATCTTCCTGCTCTGAAATTGGAGCTGCCCATGATCTTTATAGCTATTTCCTGTGCTGTGGGAGATTTGGGTCTGAGATCAGCTCAGCCAGCCTGGATGGTTCAGAGTTTGCATCTATATTCTGGGCTCTTAAATACACAGCTAATAGAATAGAACAGAATAATGAGATGATGTTACACCTTAGTGCTTGGGGGGTTTTGCTGGCATTTACTACCTAGAGAAAGAGAGGCCAGAAATTGCACTCCTCCCCAGGTCCCTTATAACCTTTGATTGCATGGGTTACTCACTGTGGCAGGTGAGGATCAATTAAACTGCCACAACCAAATGGTCAGAGAAGAGCTCCCTGAAGAATAATGGAAAAAAGGATTTCTCAGAGACTTGCAGCATCTTGTAAAAACAGCAATACGACCACTATGACCAATCTACTCTTCATTATGGAAGAGAGTCAGGATTAATATCTGAAAGACAGTCTCTGCAGTGTCTATTCCAGCAATTATTTGTATATGCATACACATAGGAGACAGAGCAGAAATAGTGGAGAAATGGCACACAATGCCTTTTTGCTTCCCTGGCAATGTCACACTTGAAATATGAAGCACTCTGAGCTGATGACTTCCTTGTGCTGCTTATACATTATCCTGCCTGGGCAACAACCAAGTTCTGTGCAACAGTACTTCATTATTTTAATTAAGCTTATTGCAAGAGTAATCATCATTGCCATCAGTATCAATCACCAGTAATATTTCTAGTGATGTCTGTAAGTGATGAAGGTCCTAACTGACAATAAATAATAATGTTCCTGGCTTGAGTTGACACTTCATTGGACTTTGCTGGGTTGCTTTAAGTACTCCAGGGCTCACTACAAAAAGAACTATTTATCTATGACAAAAGCCAGGTCTAAATCATACTTGTTTTGACTTCCCAAATGGATATGTTTGTAATGTTGGCAAAATTTATCCTTTTGATTATGGCAGATACCAAGACTGAAACACATTTTGAAAGAAATTAGTAAGGTCTCAATACTCTGCTGCAGACACCCTCTCCCATATGTCTTTAATTAGTATTAATTTGAGTAAGTTCTTTTTTCTTATTGGAAGAAGACAGTATGAAATTGTTTGGATTACAAAAATGCCTTTGCCATTAGTAAGGAAAAGTCTGAAGGGACATCTTTGCACTCACATCTAAATGACCCTGTGGTGTCAAGGTCTGATTGAAATGTATTACTTACGCATTTAGTCCAAAATATCAGCGCACTTGCTTATTCCTGTCATTATGCTGCTACAGATTAAACACTCTGCCTCTTTTGGTTTGTGCTGCAATTTTTCTTAGCTGGACAAAGACATTTCTGGCAGTTTAGAAATGGCTTTCCTATTTTCATTTCTTTGTGTGCTTGTTAATGCTCTGAGGATGTTCATTTGGAGTTCAGCAAGAGGATATATATACAAGTGTTCCGGAAACATAAAACTTAAAATATGAACACAGTATTTCCAAGAAACTTTGAAATATTAATATAATGAACAGTAATTCTAAATTATCTTTTTATTATCTCTTGTTTTAAAAGCAAAATCCAGGACTATTCACGAACAGTCATCCACCTCAGCAATAGCCAGGCTCAGCTGTAAGATCAATAGCTGAGCTGACAGTCCACCCTTCTTTTTTCTCTCTGTCCTTCTTTCACCTCTCTCTGTTCCCTACGAAACAGACGCACTGAGCAGATGTCACTGGGGTCTTTGATGGGTGATAACAGAGAGGACTGTTTATTGCAGCAAGCATTAGACAAGACTGACGTTTCCCAAACCAGATTTTCAGGAAACAGCAAATTTTATATTTTGTACGTATTGATTGGCAACACAATCTAAAAACTCTCTCCAATGACACAAAACAGAAAAAACACAGCACACAGCAAATTGCAGGACAAGACTTACTGTAAATACTCACCTCAGAGTGCGTGTGGGATGTAATTACTCAATGAGCTCCAAAATAAAACCTGTTGGAAACAGTCATCACAGGATCATCCTATACAGGCCTTCAAGCAGGGTGCGCAGCCGCCCCCCAGAGCACCTCTGGAGCTATAGGAATGTCAAACAGCTCAGCTCTCCGCAGCAGGGAAGAGGTAGGTCTGAGGGGGACTCCTGCCTCCTGCCTAGTTCTGGCTCTCCCCAGAGAGAGACTGAAGGCAAAGGAGAGCACAACACAGCCTGCAGGGCCTCTCCATCATAATGGTATGAATCTCATTTTATTGGTCTGTGTTAGAAGAAGCTGAAGATTTCACTGATTTTCAGCATTCTCCATGGTAAGTAGTTCAGGCAATGGAGTTTCGTTTCCAAAACATCACAAAGAAAGGCTTCCAAAAGTGGACAGCAGAGAAACTGGAGACAGAGCAATTAAAAGAAATTGTACAATTATCCTGGACAAAGCAATTCCTTTTTTTTTTCCATCACACATGATGCAAAGGAGCAGGTCTGCATGAAGCATTGACAGCACTGAAGAACATTCCCCAATTTCTTCCTTGTCCCCAACACTCGTTTCATGCACGCTGCCATTTTCTACATCCATTTTTTCTAATGCCAGTATTTTATTGTAATGCCAGTGTGCTTAGTTTAGGAAACACATCCTTGTTTTCCTGTCTATCTATCTATCTATCTATTTGTCTGTCTGTCTATCTATCTATCGATCTACCTACCTACCTACCTAAATACCTGCCTATATCTCTCTTCTTACTAAGTCATTCCAAAATCCAGTGTAAAAGGAAGTGCTCTTTCTCACTTTCAAGGGGCTGAACCAATGAAGATTTTTCCCAAGGTAGGGCAATTTGGCACTGTTGTGTCCCTCTTTGTGGCTGTTTGCTGCTGAAAAGATGTCCATCCTTGGTGCTTATGGAAAAGAAAGCCCTCAGAGGTAAATCTCTTGTGTTGCGTCAGGAGCTCATCACACCCTCTGCTTTCTGAACATAAATGCAATGCAATTTTGCTATGCATTTGCCATAATGCATAGCAATGCAATTTTGCTATGAGAGCCAGACAGCTCCTGGCCAATCCATCCCTCTGAGAACTGTGGACACAGGAACAGAAACGTTACCCTTATTACTTTGAAACCTTGCTCAGTGCATAAAACTATCATCACTTCTGTGAATGGGAGTTACTCTTTCTATTTATTCCGCTTTAGAGCTGCATCCTGCCTTCACAAAGATGTCTCACTTCTCCAGTTTCATCTCCTTACAGATTTTAGATATGCCACATATCTCTTCCTATAGATCATGTTACTGCGAGTCACAGTCTTGGTGCTTTGGGCTCTTTTTAAAATTACATTTTACACATCAGTAAACTTGTAATGTAGGAACTGCTTTCTTAGTGTTATTTATATCCCTGTGTAGCAAAAGAATTTGTCAGAGAGTAATATGAATGTTATTTATCTGACGGCTCAGCTTTATTGGCTGCTACATTTCATATCCCTCAGTACTTTTTGGCAGAGGAGTAAATAACAGTACTATTAACCTCTAACACCAGTATAAAAATAGGCATTTATTAAGGCGTAAATATTACTTTAATTATTATTACCCTAGTTTCCTTTTTCTGTAAAAAAATGAGATCCCTTTGTGGATCTAAAAAATCCCCAAATTTTTTTCAAGTTGTAGACAGTTATCTGGCCACTTGCTCTGGATAGTTTCTGGTACCTTCAACAGTAATTTAGGAACATATGCTTCAGCCACCTGATTGGGTAAGATTCAAATAAGTACATGAAAATAGTAAGTTAAACCAAGGTGTCCAGGGCTGCACTGATATCTGTCTGTGCCACATCAGTGGCTGCCTTCTGTGACCTGTTCTAACCTCAGATAAGCGCCAAGCAGGTTTATGAAGAGACCAGACCTATCACTGTTTAAGCAGCAGAAGTCCCGGACAGTAGCAAGGGGAAATGAGTTAAATCCTAAACCCTCGGCCCTTTCAGCAAGAATTAAAAAGCACACAAGGCTCATACCCTCAGAAGACTTTTTACTTTAAGCTTCCCTTGGTTTTGAAAATCAATACATGTGATATATGTAAGTACCTTGGAAACCAGGGTTCCAGCACCTTACCAGGGATGTTGAGCACCCTGCAGGATCATGGCCTTTGCGAGCAACCCTCTAAATCCCCTCAAGTGGCAATATTTCATTACGTACCAGGGAGGGCAGTATAAGTGGCATTTCTGTTTCTATGGCAATTGCAGCAGCAGGAAGCATTGAGGTTTGTTACTTCAGAAAACTCTTTATCTTCTGCTGCTGGATGCAAATTCAAAATCTCATCTGCTTCACATAGAGGAAAAAAATTAATGATGGTTGGCACAGAGAGATTATCAAAAATCTAGTAAATAAAGCAGATTTTTATATAATGTGCAAACGTACATGTTGGGTTACATGAAAATGATGTAAAGAATTAGTACACCTGGTAACTCTCTGATGTCTAGTCCCTCCCATCTCAGGTGTAGCCCTTCCACGTAAGAGATCAACACCAAGTTGAAAGTACCATTCCTTCAGACTACAGAACATGCTGAATTTGTCTCTGACGGGTATCTTTGCTCTGGTAGGTATTTTCACATTTTTTATTTAATTCCTCAGGTGGCATAAGACAAATGTTTTAGTGATGGCTAAAGACAGCATCTGCGAGCTCATAAGCCTCACACAGTGCTAGCAGGACCTGTGCTAATGACAGTATGGGAGCTCACTCCATGCTTTTAAACCACAATCCTCCCTGTGGCTCAGTGAAAGTGTTCAAGCTTTTACATTTGAGAATAGCATCACTATGTAGCATTGGGGCTTAGCCTGAAAGAAAACAAAAGAACTTCTTTGCCTAACAGGCATAACAAGGTGAGACATTTTCTCCAGTAATCCCCTGGAGCCCAACAGGAGTCCTCTTTTTGATGTCAGCAAGGACTGAAATTGCCTGGCAGACAGACCACAGGCTCACTCCCTGACCACAGTGGCTGTGATGAAAGGTCTTGTGCTTCTGTTTGCAGCTAGCCCTCCCATCCCAGTACCAAACAGGTCATAGCAGGAACGTGCTTCGAACAGCATGTGGAAAGAAAGGCTTGTTAATCCTGGCCAGGGGATCATCAACGTGAACATGGCCATGGAGTCACTCCAGTGGAAAGTATATGAGACTATGTTTTGAGTTTCTTGACATGTATTGTGAACAAAACTTCATTTGGTCTTGATAAACAGAATTACTTCTGTTTAAAAAGAACATACAAAAATCTATGAAAACATTTGTTGGGATTTTTTTAAGAGTGAAGAATAAAAAGTATTTGGTGAATCTGTTGGAGATCATAGTAACTTAGAGACAAAATCGATTTCATAATGTGATCAGAATGTACAAACTTAGAGCAGTGACACTCAAAAAACCGCAATTTAGTAAAAAAGGGTGGTTAATAGAAGACAGAATTTAGAATTTAGAATTTGAAAGTAACAGTGTAGAATGATAACAATTTTTATAGTGAGCCCTTAACATTTGGCCCAATTTACTATGTCTTTTCATCGAGGCAGAGAAACTTTCACTACATGCCTTTCACACAGGCTCACAGAATGGGTAAGGTTGAAAGAAACTTCTGCAGATCGTCTAGTCCAACCTTCTTGCTCCCACAGGGACCCTAGAACACATTACTCTTGAGTGTGTCCAGATGGCTTTTGTGTATCTCCAGTGAGGAAGACTCCACCATCTCTGGGCCACTTGTTCCAGAGCAGGTTAGCCCTCGTAGTAAAGAAGTTCTCACATATGTTCAGGTGGAACTTCCTGTGTTCCAGTTTCTGCCCATTTTCCATTTACTCTTGTCCTCTTGCTCAGCACAGCCAAAATGAGCCTGACTCCTTCCCCTTGGCACCCTCCCTTCAGAAAGATTTGATGCTGCCAGTCTCATTATATGCTTGCTGATCAGATAAGAAGCAAATGGAAAACGAAATTAACTTTAAGAAAGCAACAGCTAACTCACAGTGTTCTTTGTACACACACTTGCTTAATGAGGTATACCTGTTATGAGTTCTATTGCTGCAAATCTGATGTTCATCCATTCCAAAAAAATAAGTCACTATTAAAAAGAAATACACAAAGTTTGCAGTCTTACTGAGTGTGTCTTCAGAGAGACTCCCGCAAATTTTTTGTCACCTGTAATTATAAGTTTGCAAGCTTATTTTGAAAGGTGGTTTCATTCACACACACTGCTTTAAAATCACACGCAGAAAAGATTTTCTGTACTGAAAATTTTTATTTTCCTTCTTTCTCTTCGAAAGAAGGCAGGAAGTTAACATGTATTCAATAGGATTTAGAATTAAAATTACAACAAAGTGTGCTATATCTTAAAATCTAATTTAACTTAATATTTTAATCAGACACGAAACAATAACCCAAAAACTATCCAAAATTAAATCGGCATTGGTTTCCCAAGTAATTCGGCCCTTACCCAAATGAATTACAGCACAGATCCAGATAACCGGATTGGGTGGAAAGTCGCCCAAGTATGATATATTACATTTATAGATTGTTATATGTCATAATACAATATTTTTGTTGTAAATAAGGTAATGAATTCATATTGAGAGAGCAGATTCTGAAAGCTCTGGAGAACATTTATTCTTGTAGACTTAGAGAGATCTCCTCCTCCCTCTCCCCCTTTTTCTCCCTCATTTGCAGTGAGACTCAAATCCCAGTTCCTAGAAATTCATGAAGTATTTTTTCCTTTCCTGGTTATCTGTTGTGATTTTTAGCTCAACCCTCTGCACATTTGACTTTTTCAGAAATAATAGGTCATGCAGAATGCGTTGCTGTGCTTGTGTTCAGTGGCAGGGCACTGCAGAAGTTCATGTCCGAGCACAGGTCCAGCTCAGGGGCTTGCTATGCTCCAGCCTCAGGAAGAAGTTAAATACTTTCAAAGCTCTGCAAGTCACACTTTACTCAAAAGGTTTTTGACCCACATGAAACTGTTAGTGTCCAGCGTCTCACCGACGGATGGATATTGCACACCCATTAAGTTTGAATCTGTCTTCACTCACAAAGCCAGCAGCACTATTGTAGGTATCTCTTTCGCCCAGCTCCTGCTCTTAGACATGACTCAGTTTTCTGGTAAGGCAAAGCCAAAGAAAACCAGCTTAAAAATAGATAGAGGTCTCATGGTGAAGGAGCCCACGAGGAAGGGATATATGACCAGTGGAAAGTGAAAGTTCAGAAAGACTTACATGGAAACTTGTGCAAATGTTGTGGCTTCATTTCTAAGCGTGAGAGATCTTTACAAGAACACTGAATTATAATCTCAGGCATTTTAATGCTCCCCAATAATACTCATATTCGCCTGATGGCTCGGACAGTTTGTGCCTCCTCAGAATGTGATTAGCCAGTTTTGCTCTGTGGAGGAAGGTACATTCACAGGGAATGTTGCAAAGGAAAGAGCCTGGGCTAATATGGTTATGGGGACAAGGGACTCAGCTCTTTGTAGAGATTATATGTCCGAAAGAAGTGAACACAGCTTTATTTCTCAATTCTTTGTGGTCATGGCAAGAAAAAAGAGATACAGGAAAAGAAACCTGGAAGGAAAAGGCAGTAAAAGGGAGTAAAATGGACAAAATAAGGCTCGTAGTAGGAATTTGAAAAGGTTAGATGTTTTTGCATATTCCATTATTTGTTCAGTTTC
The DNA here is from genome assembly GCA_013397895.1 of Origma solitaria. Lineage (NCBI taxonomy): Eukaryota > Metazoa > Chordata > Aves > Passeriformes > Acanthizidae > Origma > Origma solitaria. Next base: position 665,875 of record VZRL01006980.1, on the reverse strand, counting down.
GTGTGTGGTATCAAGATTTCAAGTTCAAAAGGGTCATAGACCAAGTCCAGTAGAAAAAGACAGGTTAAAAGATTTCACAGAGGTAAGCAGCTGTGCATTAAGTGAACATAGCTTTATCTATCAAGACTGGGGACAATTTCATAAAAATTTATCCTATCAGCAAATTAGTCATCAGAAAAGCAAACAAATTTCATAATCACCAATTTTCCTGCCATTCCCTAATACGCCTTGCAATATGCATAATTTCTCTTTTAAACTCCCAAAGCATTAGCTCTAAGAAATGTTCATTTTATTTATTTTAAAAATAAAAAAGCAAACATAACAACAACAACAAATCCACCCAGCAGCGACATTTTTCTCAAGTGCTAAGAGCCCTTTAGAGTGATCTTGTCTTTTCAGAGTGCTGCCTTTAGGAGTAACCATAGTATATTGACACAGGAAACGCATTTAAGAAGAATGGCATAAGGAATAGTACATAGATTTTCATACTGTGACATCCAGTCTTTTCCCCTGTGCAATTTTATCACTGCATTTTTATAATACAGACATAGCTATACAATCAGGCCAGGCATTCAGGAAATACAGTACTGATTATATTTGTAGAGTTGACTTAATCTTCGGAACCTTCCATAATAGCATGGTCAACCACTGTTTTATTTGTGAAGAACAGACAAATCTTTTTAGTCAGTTCCTTGTAAATTTGAACTTCTGCATTTAGCTGGATTAATACAGAGAGGTAACCAGCAATGCAATAAAAATACATCATGTACATCTTCCTATATTTAAATATATTATCCACACTGAAAGTTATTAAGAGCAAGTTGTTTATTTCATGCTCAGGGTTTCTGAAGTCTGCAAAATCAGCAGTATGGAAATGAGTAATTTTTGCTCATCTCACATTGTTTAATAGGTTAAACTGAGCATAAACTCAATGACAGCATTGTGATTCACATCTAAACTAAGCTTTGTTTCTGTTATGATATACTCTTCTACTCCTTAAGGGCCTCTCCAATTCCCACTGAAGTCAAAGAGAGTACTTCCCTTGATGCAAAATTACTGTATAAGATTCTACACATGCATTGTGTGCAATAGCTATTCTAGATGCACGTGTTACAGCCCATGGAACTAGGATATACTACAGTGTATATTCATTTCAGGGATGTTAAAAGCACTGCGGGCAAAATCTTCCTACAGTAGAAACCATGTAGTTTTATCAGAAGAGTTTTTGTTATCCTAACATCATTGGATAATTTTACATCTTTTTCTAAAATAAAAATTCATCAATTATTTCCTTAAAATAAAATATTCATCAATTACTTCTTTACCTCCAAGATTTTTGAAGTTAAAAGAATCGAACACTTCAGAAAATTTTTGGTGACTCTTTTTGTCATATTATTTCTGTAAGTTACATTAATTGCTTTATTTGTTTTCCCTCTGGAAGATATACACACATGTATAAATACTGTAAAGGGATGTGGTTTTCAGCGAGTAGGCAATTACAGCTGGTTCTGCTAGAGGATTTAGGTGTCCCTGTCACATTTGGTGCCTTTGCTACCTTAAGCCCAAGGGGACTTGAGCAGTTACTGTGCAAGGGCATGTCCTCTCTGTCCATTCACTCTCACAGAGCTCTGGGGTAGGAAAGCCTTTCTTTCTTCTATTGAAGCTTAATCACTGTATGCTAACGTTAAATATTCTTTAGAATAAATGTTGTTATCAACTGTAGAGACCTTGAAATGGAGACCCCACCCAGTCATGGCGAAAATAAAGGGCTTGGCGCAGCTGAAGGCTTTTCTGCCTCTCAGCTTCCACCCACCTGTCTGCAGCAGATCCTGCACCTCTCTCCAGTGACTTCCTGGAGATCCAAGCATCAGTTATCTCTCAGTGTCAGGAGACAGGCAAGAGCCTCCAAGAAGAGGAGAAGATGGTGATCTTGTGAGGAGCAGGTAACAGTAGTACTTCTGCTTGGCTCCAACCAGCCATAGGCTGCTCTTTCTCCTTTCTTCCTCAGCATGAATATTTAACTAGCCTACGTGTGGCAGAGTAACTTCAGCAGAAGTGGTTGAGTCTAACTTCCCAAGTTGCCTGCAGCAATGGGGCTTTCCAAAGAGGATGTGCATGCGTGTCCCAGCAGGCAGAAGAATGGTTTGGGCCTCAGGCCTTTCATATCTCAGAGGAAAGCCCTAATTGCTGGGTTCCCAAGCAAAAGCACAGCATTGGCAACCCTTGCCAGCTGCACAAGATGTGCTCAGGTGCTGCAGGTAGGTGCCTAAACATTAGGCATTATAATACCCACTTATTTGGAGACAGTACACTGGATTCACATGAAAAATTAAAAGTTCTCCAAGAGCTTTCGAGTAATCATCAATTTGGGACACTTAGTACCCTCAAGGATTTTGTGCTGGTTCCCAGGCCTGGGTCTAGCTGAGCTCACCTAATTCAAGGTTCAAAAACTGATGGAGCCAACATGGTCTCACTGCCTTTTTGTTTTCTGCTGGTCCTGGATTCAATCTGAGAACCAGGTAGGATAAGATCAGGTCTTCTCCCAGCAGTGCCATTTGGAACGATTATTATGAGCATGAATGGATTACCAAAATATTTTTGCTACAGATTTCCTCCATGTACCTTATGATTGCCACAGAGAGACACTTTGCTCACGTGTTCAGTTCAATGAGATTTGACAATTCCTGGGACACTCAAAGAAAAAAGTTCTACTGTCACCACACAGGACCTGCTTAACGCACGCTAGCAGTAGCTTGAGAGTAGATGGAAGCCTTTACTCACTGAAAAGTGTGCCAGGGAGCTGACACTCCTCTCTGCACCAACATTTTCTCAGCATATTCAAGATGCTTGGTTGTGTGGAGGTTCAGGATGCCTGGCACTGCTCTTGGCTTTCCAGCTCTGTAAGGATCAGCACCCTCAGTAGGACGCTCCCTAGCCCAGGACAGCCAAGCGGGATGGTTTTTCTTTGTGAACATGGTATGTATTCCTTGCAACTGCAGTCATGTTAGAAATACAATCTAAATTCCTCCTTCTCTTCAGAGCTGACAAAGCAGTGGGTGAGCAAGGACAACAGAGATATGCTGCTTGACTGGATTAGAAAAAGAAAAAAGGACAGAAAAAGTCTATTAGGATCTTAAAGCTTTTTAATAGTTGTTATTCAAGAATAAGTGAGGTTCTTTACACATTTCTCCTTCTCCTCCAATACAAGCATTCTTTTGCTTCAGAGTGTCTGCACTGCTTCCACACTCTTTTTCTTCTGGAAAATAAAGCTTTCTGTATTTAATAAATTGTCAGAATTATGCTTACTGAAAGTGTGATCAATTGCTTCAGAGTTTACTTCTTTATATAGGAATTTTACCACCAGAAAAAAGACTTATTTTCCTACAAAAAGGAAAGAGAAAAACACCAAAAAAAAAAAAAAAGTTTTTTTAGTTGTCTGAACAATCTTTTAAATTTGTATATAACACGTGAATAATGTTTAGAGTTGTGTCTTCCCCTCCTTTCTCCATTTTCTTCTGGTGGAGAGCTCAATTATAGAAAAGCTTTCTTTTCTTTATATGGGAAAGATATTTGCTGTATTTGATGTGCAGGGTTAATCAGGTCTTTGGTACTGCTGTACTTAATATTAGGCCATGAGTTTTCAGGAAAATACAATGCATGAGCAGAAATTGCAAATTCCTTTTTTTTTTTTTTTTTAAATAAGCCTCTTGGACTGGTATCTCTCACTCTTCACTTCTCTCTTATCTTTCAGACAACTAATAATTTAGTTTAGTACAAATAAGGTAAAAAGCACAATGAGAGTTTGTCATTGAGTTTATTTTGTATTTAGAGAGCTGATGTATGTAGTTAGGGATTAAAAAACAGCTCATCAAAATTTAACCTTGCCCACCATGGTTTTTTGTATCAAATTGAGTTGATTGAAGTAAACCTAATTTTTCCTTACTCACCTGCCTTATGTGAAATTGCATGACAGAAAACCAGCACATCTCATCACAAATGCACCACTGTCATTTTAATGTATTTATTCACCTGTGTGTCTTGTTTCAACGACAGAATATGAAGTTACAATGAGGACTGACATACAGCAAATACATGGGATATACCAGGGAAGGAGAAGATGGCAAAGAAAATAGATGGACACTTGTCAGAGGGGTCATCTTTAATCTTAATGGTGAGGTTGCAGGTTTGGAGAAGAGAATCAGAAGTCAGCCATTCAGCCATGTGCCTCAAGGCACATCCATAAATCTTGTCTGTTGGACAGAAGATCCTAAATGGTGCAATCCCAACAAGTAAGCCTACACCACAAAATAGCTAAAAGCTGGGTCTTCCCAGCTTGGTGGTAATATACCTGTGTCTCAGAAGAGTTTAATTATCTGGGGCATTACCCTCCCTAGGGCCACATGGCAGGGAGTCAGCTCCGAAGTTGGGTGCAGCGAGCTGGCAGTGGCTCATAACAAAACAGCAAATGTGTAGGTGCTCCCTGCAGATGATCCAACAGCGTTGGCCAACAGACCTGTAAGAGACAAACATAAAGGCTTTCCCTCACAGGCTCCCTTTCTTCTCCTACATAATCATCAACAGTGAAGAACTTCCAGACTATCTTGTGCTCTGGGGGGAGTTTTGTGCAGGCCTGGTGATGTTACACCCGAAGAGAAAATAACCAGGTTCCTGTGTCTCATTTGCAGAGTGTGAACAACGTATTTTTTCTTGTGAGTAGTCAAATGTTGAATAAATGAGCTGAAAATGAATACCTGGAACCACGCTAATTTACCCAGTCTCCTTGCAAGGCCACTGCCATATTTGCAAGGAATGTTAGGCTCAAAGCCTTGCCCCAAGCTCCACATATTGTTTCTATTTTTATAATAGTCCAAATCTGAACCTCTAAAATCTCAGAAAGTTCAAATCTGGATTCAGATTTTATGCTACAGCCATAAAAACTAATAATAACAGAAACATCAGAAACAGGATGCCTTCCAAAGACCAGGCATGGTGGAAATATTAACAAAATCTAAAAGGAACCATTAGGAAAGACAAAACTGTTACTGATAATCTAAATCAGTCTTTGCATTTATGCTCACCAGGAGCTGTTCTTACTATAGAGCTGTTCTTTAAAGGAATGAATCTACAGAGGCGTTTCAGTTTCCCCCTCCCTGAAAACATTCAAGATCAGGTTGGATGGGACTCTGAGCAACCTGATATAGTTGAAGATGCCCCTGGTCATTGCAAGGGGGTTGGACAAGATGACCTTTAAAAGTCCCTTCCAACCCAAACCATTTTCTGACTCTATGATTTTATGCTTCTAGGAATCTAAGGATCATTTTCATATTTTAGTCGTAATAGCACACGCTGGAGGGTAACTCAGTAAACGGAACAATAAGAAATTCCCAGAATTGGATATTGTTTACACATGAGGTCTAAAATAACTGAAGTATAAAAATGCTTTATTAATTTTTGTAGAGGTAAATCACTGATCAAATATACCCTAATACCAGATGAATATAAAGTAACAAAGATGATATCAAAAAGGACTCTTGGGGGAGTAATGTAATTACAGATCACTAAATTTGACTTCTCTGCCATGCACTCTTGTAGAGGTTTTGGCAGAGAAGAATGTTAGCAGCTATTCACAGAAACGTGTATAATAAGAGGGAAGAATTACCAAAGTTTTTGTCAACTAGTCGCATCTCACCAATCTTTGAGAGTTTTTTGATTTGCCAAAGTGTAGGAGAAAGGCACATTCTGTCACCTGCCAAGTATGCTGAGGAAGCAGCATGACAGGGTGGGATAGCACCACAGCTCTCAGGGCTGTTGGTTGGGTTTTTCCCACTGCACAGCTTTGGTACCTGATTCTGCCCTGATTTACCACTTCAACCTCATAACCACAACAACCAGGAGAACTCCAATGCAATTTCGAGCATTTATTACTTTTTCTGGTAAAGGACTCTAACACACACTGAGCGTGGGTAAACAAATATAGGCTTTCCAACTTCATGCCTGTTTTTATAGCCTTCTTGTTTTGAAGGTCTAGAATATCTTAATACTCTAGTAATTTTCCTTCTTTTCTCCTTAAGGCTCAATTTATAAACAAGTATGAAGAAATGAGATGGATGCTGAAAGATAAAAGGGGGGGTGGGTTATTAAGTTTCTGATGAAGTAATAATGTACTAGTGTGTGCTTGGTGATGAAAGAAGTCAGACAAAAGTGGTCAGTTAATATGGGAAAAAATTGTTATGGAAAAAAAAGAAGAAAATCTAGTAATCTCCACAGAAGATAGTCTTTAAACAATGAATTTTTAATAAGTTCCTCATGCCCCACAACAATTTTCCATTAAAAGTAGTTTGCATTTTTAATCATCTGCAATAAATAAAATGTTCACATAAGATAGCATCGAGGGATCTTACCTGGCATTTGCAGTCTACATTTTTTTTTGTTAAACCTATAATGAAGATTGCATTTGCATCATTTAGTAAAACAGTACAGTGTACACTATTTACTCTTGAATTACAGTGACACCAAGCACAATTTTTGTACCAGTGTGGGCATCTTACCATAACACACTCTTTTGCATACACATTTGATGCTCTTTCTCTAGCGCCAGCCTGGAACACAAGAGCCTCTGGAGAGGGAGAAGGGTGTCAGGGAGATGAGGGCTCTCCGGCCAGATGCTGTATGGGAATAAAACTCCATGGTTATTATTCCAGCCTGGGAGTGCTGCATGTGCTCTGTGCTGAAGGATTTGGTCAATAATCACAGACCCATGTGTACTGTCCTGGCACAATTACCCCACTCCGGGTTGTGCAAGCAGTCCCCAACAGAAGCGTATTCTGTGGTTTAGGGGATACACTGCACATGTTTTTCTCTCATAGTTAGCTTGTCCTTCCTTAAGTCTCTGAGCTCCACCAGGAATTTACCCCTGCATGCCAGTTCTAAGACCTTGTGTGGAATTTGTGGCTCTGATAAACATGCAGTGTGCTTCCTCCCTCTGAGGTGCCTGCTTTTCAGTAAGGAGAGAAGTGATCTGTTTATATTTACAGCCAATTTCCTTGCCAAAAATATCACAGGAGTGAAGGGCAGTTTTAGCAGACACCAAGCCTGTTGATTTGACACGCTAATAGTCCCGCGACTGATTTCAATGTTTTCACACAATTCTTTTTTGACTTTAGGTTGTTTTGCTGCCACTGATAGACAGCAAATACACATACTCTGCCTGTCAGGCAGTGGCCAGATTTTTTGGCTGAGGTTAGGAAGTTGGCGGGTTAACCGCCCTGTGGCTGTATTTGTGGTGTGCACAACACACATCTCCCCCCTCCCTCCATGAAACTCAAGCTGGGGTCTTTATGGTTTGTAAGCAGTAATTCTAGGAGCTGAGCAGCTATCAGCAAGCTAGCCCGAGCTGTGTTAAGCTTTCCTCAGTTGGAAGTTGTTCTATGTTATATATCACTCAACAGATCTATGCACTGTGGCGCTTTAAAGAACAGAGCTCTGTCTTAACTTGTAATCATTTTCTTTGAACTCAGATACTGTGAGAAATGCCAATAAACCCAGCAGAGACTATTTCTTACCAAGAAAGTGGGACTGTACAGGAATGTGGATTTGAACAGCAGCCTCACAGATCTCATAAGCAGTAGGGTTGCTGGAGGAGGTAAAGGGGCACAACCAGACTAATTTCTCTGGTGAGAAACAGACTAATTGCCCTTATCCAGATCACTGGCACTATGTAAAACAAACATGTAAAAATGGAAACGTGTAACTGCTGCTTTGTTGTGCTAGCCTACATTCAAATTTTTGGCACGGGAGCATCTACTTGGGAGACAGAGAGCACTATTATACCTGTACTGGGTCTGTTGATGCATTTCATCAACAGCCTAAGAACACAGGAGGTTACAAGAATGCAATAGCAGAAGGACTTAGAGAAGCCTACACCAAACTGATTTGCAAATTTATGTGGAAGTGCACGCAGGCAAAGCCATACAGCTTGTAGAACAGGGAGAGAAAAAGCCTGACCCCTGGCTTAACTTCCCTGCTGTATCTTTCTAATGGATCCTAGCCAGAAACATTTCACCTGATCCTTCTTCAGTTTTGATAGGGTTTTCTAATTGAACTCACTTCCAAACGTTGCTTTTCGGGCCTATGTTAATACATGGTTGTGTGTATTTCCAGTAAAGCTTCAGAGCTGTTCATATTCGCATGAGCAATGCCTCATAGCTGGCTGACAATTTAATGAGACATTCTGAATTTTACCTAAGGCATTCTCACCAGTAGGAAATCCTGTTAGATTTACAAGTGTCCATCTGTTAAAATCCTCCAGAGTCATTTTAGATGCTACACTGTTTGTTCGGTTTTGACCTCCTTTGCTGTGATTGTTCAATTAGTTCTGTTGTGTTCAGACCACATTTGTGTTGTGCATCTTGGAAAGCACAGTAGGGAAAGAGCTCTGCTTTGATGAGATTAAAATGCCAGCCAGGATGTGGCATGCATTCCTGCTCACTTATTTTCCGGGGAAATGCAAGCTAATGCCTCCTTATTTTTACTTATGTAGCTACCCTTTTAAGTAGAAGAGTTACAGTGCCTAAACTGAGTTTGATGCACTTCGATTAAACTTCTTTTTGTCCTGTTAATGCATCTTGAAGGCATTAAATGGGATCAAGTGGATTAAGATTTCAAGGGTCTTTTAATCTATTCATAGACCTGCAAATGACGCTCTATTTACTCTTTCTGAATTAGTTAGCTTACCCATAAAATGGGCATAAATACAAATGAACTCAGTGGAAAAAAAAATGTACAGCATTTGAAAATCTTTGGGTGAAACAAATGTCAAATTCCAAAGCTGTCTTGATTAAGGGGAAAAATATCCTATTCTAGTCTCCCTTATGAGTTAATGACACCTACTCCCTCCCTTAGCTTTCCTCCCCTCTTAACGTGCAAGAGCAAACTTCAACCCCTGCTGCCAGAGAAAGCAGAGAGTGGCAGATCAGTGAGGCTTACACCTACAATTCACAAGCTCTTTTGGCAGAGACACTCAGCCCCTGCCAATACTGCTCAGCTAAAATGGCTCCACTTTGTCCTGCGCAGAGACCTCTCTACAGCTCTCTTATCTGCACAGCTCAAGCAAACACTGCAGCCATAAAATACACCCCCTCAGTATGTTCAGCGTGCTCTGCCTGAAAAGTATATTGAGCAAGGGTTACAACAATTGCATCATAAGGTCATAAACTTATAATTAACTGTAACTAAATACACAGAGCTAGTTCTTCTACTCCTGCTGCCTTACTGAGGAGCCCTGTATAGACCCTTTTCCCCCCCTCCTTCACAGCTGCTGTGTGATGGCTCAGTAGCATGGGAGGACCCTTGGGCTAGCATGTAATTTCAAATCTTATGGAAGATGGCTGTGGCTTTTGGGGAAGATACTGTTACATGCATTTTGTATGGCTAGAGCAATGATGTCGGTCCCGGAGTGCAAGGAGCTGTACAAACAATAAAAACATTTCTTTTTCCTCCCTCTTAAAAGACAGGAAACACCAGATGGATAGGTGCTAATGAGGGAGCAGGGGTGCCCATTGCAGGCAGTGTCCTGTGGCCTTTTTGGGGTCAGAGCCGAACTTCGAGACAGCATTCCACTGCAGATAATGAGGTTGATTGGAAAGGATTTAGGGATGTACCTTCCATATCTGAAGAAAAATACATGAGCCAACACAAAATATTTTTTCAGGATGCACACTGATGAGAAGCAGGAGATGGAAGTACTAGAAAGGGGGTGTGAGAGAGAGCAAGCAAATGCAGACATTCCACAAATAGGAGGTAACATGGAAAAGCATGATGGGCACCAAGTGATGGGCTGAGAAAAGAACCCTGACAGCAGCATTCTCAAGAGCAAACAATTAGCCACAGTTCTGCCAGCCAAGGCCAGAAAACTAAACAGTACTACCCCAGCATCCAAGCCCATGCTTTGCATGGGATGTGTTTGGAGTTGAGCCAATGCCACTGTCGCTGAGTGCATTGTCACAAAGATGAACTGGATGAGGAAGGCTGTTTCTTAGTGATTTTGCCACATGCAGCCAAGGACCCAGAGATACGCCCAGTAAAAAAAACAGTGTCTGAGTTATGGAACAGAATGCGGACAGGGTGGTGACTTGCTTCATGGTACTTAAATAAGGAAACAGAGGGTAGATGTTTGATCATGGAAATATACTGAATATCGGGTGTTATTTTCATGTTGAGGACAGGTTTACTGTTGGGATTATTCATGGAAAGCCTCATCTAAGGCTATCATCATATTGTTTTGTCTGTGGACTTTATGTTAGTGGAGAATTAAGATGTTATACTATCAAGTTCTATAAAACTTGTGCAATGATTTCTTGAGTGTGCTAGGAGTCCACAAGCAATTCCTGACTCTGAATCAGTATCCTTTTCCATTGAGAGAGAAGTCAGTTTCAGAAATAATTTTCAGGGAGCAGGAATCTTATCTGCCGTGATCCTTTCATTCATTACAACTCTCTCCCTAGTCTTTCCTAACTTTACTACTTTCAGTCCACACTGCTCTGCCAGTTGTGAACTCTATGTAGATCTCTTGATATGTGATCTCTGAATTTGGTCCAATGAATTTAAAAGAGCCTATGTAGTTACCCAGGTGCTAAAATAGAAGAGTTAAGCAATAAAAGACATTAGTGAGTGAACATTAATGCCAATAAGTAACAGGCTACATTTTTATTTCAGATGCAATCCCCCAGAGGGCATATTACATAGTTGTGCCATTGCAGCAGGAACCCCCTGAGGCACTGTAACTCAGCAACACACCTTCTCCTCTCCTCTTCCCTCAGGCAGTCATTTACCTCTAGCCTAAATCAGAAATAAAATAATATTCCACCCTTCCTCCCCCAACCTCTGGCTGAGCTGGCCAGAGAGAGTGGACCCCAGGCTCTATTCATTTCCCACCCTCCAATTTCTAATCCCCAGGGAGGAAGTAAGCAGATGTGTGGCCCTGCTTGTTTCATGCACCTGGACAAAGCCTGGGTAATCCATGTGGGGTTATAAGTGGGCTCTTACTCCCTCAGGCAGCAGCATCCTGCACATATGTAAAGCAGAGAATTGAGATTTTCTTTCTTCTGGCTCCCTAGAATGCAAGTTCATCCGCTATGTACCCTTTCTCCTACAGCCAAGAGGCTTTTTTATGTCTGAAAAACAACCTTTTTAAAAAACATAACCATCCCACCCTGTCACCATCCAAAAAACACAGGGCTTTCCCCTCATTCCCAAAATATTTCACTCTAAACCTAGATCTGGGCTCCAAAATGGTCATGTGGCTGCTAAGCAAAATGTTGTCAATCTGACCCATCGGACAGGGTCCCAGCTGGGAGGGGAGTGACATTCCTCAGAAAACAATGGAAATATTTTGAGCAAAAATAACTCCCATTTTAAAAGGTAGTTATTGGAGAGGGCAGGTGGAAAGTGGAATTAGAAGGGAGTCTCTGAGTGCCTGTAACAGTAGGGAAACTGATGGCAGTGACCCAGAGCAGCGGAAGCAAAGCTGTCCCTTTGTTTATCCCAAATTTACTGTACTCCCTCTGGATTTACTTCTTTACTTCCATGTTTCTCACCTTAGGACTGGTATATGAGTTGGGGTGGTAAGGCATGTATTTCATCATGGCACTGGATCTTGGAAAAAAGCCCTCACAGAGAAGCACTAATGCCTGCAAGTCCTCTGGCACTCTACCTTATATATCCTGGGAAATTTGTACAGACTGTACTAGCAAAATACCTCTGCCGCATGCACTTGCAGTGGGAAGCACTCCAAGGATGTGTGTATGAGGAGGCACTTCCACTGGCCGTCAAAGAGCATAATTCTCTGCACAGTAGGTTGCTGTGGGTGACTAAAGATGAGAATGAACCATAACAGGGCAGGAGGAATTTGAGCTCCCCCTTTCTATGAAAACAGGCTGAGACAGTTGGGTTTGTTCAGCCCAGAGAAGAGCAGACTCCAGGAACACCATATTATCACCTTTCAGTACTTAAAGGGGGCTTGTAGGAAAGATGGGGACAAATGTTTAAGCAGTTGCTTATAGCAACAAGACAAGGGGTAATGGATTGAAATTAAAAAAAGATAGACTCAGACTAGATATAAGGAAGAAACTTTCTTGCTGTTAGAGTGGTGAAGCACAGATTGCCCAGATATGTGATAGATGTCCCATCCCTGGAAACATTCAGTGTTAGGCTGGACAGTGCTCTGAGCAACTTGACCTAGCTGAAGGTGTCCCTGCTCATTTCAGGGGTTGAACTACATCACTTTTGAATGTCCCTTCCAACCCAAACTATTCTATCATGGAATCTCACCATGGGCCACTAAATCCATTCTATGAATCTATGGTTCATCTAAAAAGCAGTTGCAATTTTTAACCAGTGAAAGCCACTGCACAGCAAGACCCCAGTACCCCAATGTGGTAAAGGCAGGCACATTTTCATCCTCTCACTGCTCCAGCAGAGAGATGGAGAGTCGACATCAACAGCAAAGGGATATCAGCATGTACAGTAGCTCCACTGACACCCAAGGAAGTGGGAACAGCTGGGGATGTGGATGAAAACCCCCACTTCTCTTCCTCATGTCACAGGCAAAGGTGGTGAGAGCATACCACGGAGGTTTGGTTTCAGAAGAGAAATCTAACAAAAAACAAGTGTGATGTTTTAAAAATAAAATATTGCACCTTTAGTATGTTTGATTAGGGTGCTTTGAAGGGCAGGGTCAATCAAGAGCTTATATGTAATCTCACACCGGATTTTCAGTATCTGTGAATGGAAAAACCCCTTTACAGTCAAAATTCATTGGCCTCACTGCAACTACCCTGAGTTACACTGGCCAGTGAGGTGGTCATAAGAATTTTTATAAACTTGTATAAAGCTGCCAATCCTACTCTTACTGTGATCATTGGAATACCTATTAACTCAGTCTGCTTTGCACTGGAAATGGATTTAACTAACATTCAAAGTTGGCTTGATCACTAAGGTGATTTCATTTTAATCTTAAGAGTAACACCAGCTGAACTGTACCCAGAAAAGGCATTTGATTAATTCACATTTTTAAACAAACAAATGAAAATGTCAAAAATAATGTAATTGGCTGATGAAACAAAGATGGAAACAGGCTATGCATGCAGAAATATTGTGACTTATGAACATCCACTAAAGCTGGAAAAAAATACACACGGGGAACATTTCAGTGTGTGAAAAATTTTTTAAAAATGCAAAATAGGAAGCTATCAAGAACATGGGAGAGTGGCTGGTCAATTAAGTACTGTGTAAAGATTTCCAATTTTCTTGTAGTAAATTATTTATTTAGCCCTTGCATGCCATCAATATATTTTACAAGTTTAATACCCAAATTATAGCTACCCACCCATTTATGGCCTTATAAATGAGTCCTGACTTGCCAATGTGAATTCTTGTTCTAGGCAGTGTCAATTTTAGATTGGATTTGGATGTATTGCTTTTACCCTTATCAAGAAGGTTTGCTAGTGTGGTATTTTATTGCTATATTTAAAATGGAAAGTGCTTTTAAATAGACTTTCCTGGATAGCACAACTGATCACAGCTCAGATATGTCATTTCCCAGCTTAAAAACCCATCCCAATCCAGGCAGGAGGTCTTGGAGATGCAGCAGAACCCATTTATACCGAATGTGTTTAGCTGCAATCTCAGTCCTTTGCAATGAAGTGGAAGAGCTATTGTGACAACAATGACTTTAATCTAAAGTAAGGATAGCTGGAACTCTTAAGTAATAAAACCAAATGGTAATCTGCATGTTTCCTGATACCTCCTAAGAAAAACAAGCAATAAAGAATTCAAATTAACAAGTGTAATGACTTCCTAAAGTACATTGCATTATGTTTGGTTATGCTTATTTCTCTTATCCATGTTTCACTTTTTAGTAAAGGTAGGCAGCTACACAGCAAAGGTGAAGGAATTATCAGTGAAGGAGAATAATACGTCAGTGACCAACTAATCAAAAAGGCACACAAAAATAAGAACACTGTAGTGTAAAATTATATCAAAACAACACAAGTATCTGGAAAACAGAGAAGAAATCAAGCAGAAACATTACTTTCATTTGACTAACTGAAAGCAGGATGTGCCTCAGTACAGGAGTCATTTGGAAGGTTAATAAAAACAACATTTGTATTCATGAGATCAAAGCTAGCTGAGATTTGCATCTGTGCACCAAAGGGCGTATCTAGTAAGAGGACAAAACAGAGAGGGAGAAAGCATTAGATAAATTTGTAAGAGCTGAAAATGATAGCCATTTTACTGTTGGCTGCAGCCTGGTCAATATTTCTGGGCCACAATTCTTCAGAGCATAAACTGTCAGCTGTAGAAGACCCTGAGGCAGAAAGTGGAGTGGACTGAAGGCTGCCAGGAAGGCAGGAGAATCTGGGAGGAACGCTCAGAGGAAGAAAGGGAGTCCTGAACTGAGACACATGCTCAGGGGAGGTGGAGACCTGGAATCTGCCAATTGCATGTAGGGCTGCCCACCAGACTTTCACACTCTGATGTCCTAGTGCTTATTCTAAGTGCAGCCTTGGGGCTCAGCAAAGACATACAGCAGCAGCAAGGCTTACTACATCCCTCTGTGGGGCCATGATGGGGAAAGAGTCTGTCTGACTTCAGCACAAACAAAGCTTTGGTGATGAACCCTTTGCTGATAGAAAACCAGAAGAAATGAAAATTGCAACAGAGCAGCACAGGTTTGCCTCAACAGGACTAGCAGAACACATTGGTGCAGAGTGTTAAGTGGTCAGGAAGACAGCACAACTGGCAAAGCTATCTTATCTTAGGGATATCCTGTCTTAGGGATCTAAGGATGCAAGTACAGATCCAGCTCTAGAGCTGTTCAGGCTCCAGTTACCCACTAACAACATATGGCTGCATCATATAGGAGAAAAGGCGAGCATGCATAGCAAGGAAGAAGGCAGGCATTTTGCAGCCATTGATGTTAGATGCATCTCATGCATCATGAGCAATCCAAAAGCTTGGCATTTCATCTATCAAGACTCCTGCAGCTGTCCCTGGGAGGCAACAAACTCCTCCAGAGAAGATTTCATCATGCCTCTTCTCACATTTGTTTTACGATGGGATGAAAACCCCACATTTTCTCAATGGCTGTCTTAGACTAGGAACCTCATTTTTTTCTTGATGGGCAACAGTATGGGATTTGGATACCACTCTTAGTACTACAGCTGACCTGCCAAAGAGGTCAGGATCACTGGTATCTGCAGCCTGATACAAGTCATTCTTCTGGACCTGTGGCTGATATCTCTGTCATGTATCTCTCACCTTGCATTCACCAGATTATTTATTTCAAAAGCACTGCCACTCGGGAAAACTGTGATGCTTATTCAGCAGCATAAAGTACAATACTTCTTCTTGAAATCACAGCTGTTCCTCTTGTTATTTGCATGTGAACTTCCTATCTCTCTCAGCCCAATACAACTGTTGAGTGTTCGAAGGTACAAGTAACTGATCAGCATAGATGACCCCTGTATATTGCAGTAATTTCTGTTTAGAGCTATTTGTTGCCTCTCATATTGCTGTGTTGTTTTGAGGGGTCCACAATATAGAGGAAAACAGGTTAAATCTCTTTTTTCTGTCCCTATCTGAAGATTTACAAACATTAAGCTTTTAAGATAAATGCTAAAAGATTCAATTTTTTAATTTTTTTTTTTTGCTACTGAATTGAGTGGGATCACAATTGTTCCAGCATCCAGTCCTTTTAATAACTTCATCCTAAATCAAGTTTATATACAGGCCAATTAGAATACCCTTCCAGCTAATTTGTTATGGACACTGTGTTATGTCACATTGACCTCTCCTGGGAATTTACAAATTCATCATAGATAACTATTTTCCAGGCTTGTTCCTGTCCCACTGAATTTAGTCAAAAAACTCCCATTGTGTTTAGGGCCAAAATGATTGGGTCACTGAGTCCTGCTATTATTTCAAGTTTGGGTTTATTCTACAATTTCTATCCCACGTGACTTTATTCTGTTTTGGAACTGCTAAACAGCATAGTCCACTTGAAGGAGGCATGTTAGTTGTGACAGCATCATACAAAGTCTTGTCAGGATATACTTCTCCTCTGTTGCATAAATGCAGGGCATTGTTCATATGTTTCTAGTTACTCCTGCGTATTTCATAATCAGCTATCTTTTTTTTTTTTTTTTAATTACTTAACGTGACTGTATAATTGTGGTCACATGTTAAGACTAAAATTGTGCTATTGATGAACTGTAGGAGCGGGAAGGCATGGGGGGGAATCTCCTCTTGAGCTATAAATAGTCCTTACAGAGTGAAAACAGCCTAACCTTGTTAATCACAAATTAAGAAGGAGTGTGCCAAAAATAGCACAACGATGGAGTGTCAAATCAAACGCCTCTGTGCAGGTAGTTTGTACAATACCAGGTGACTATAGCTGTTGTGGGAATATCCTTGCTCAGGAAAACAGTCTAACTCCGTGCCAACTAGCCATCAATGACTGGCTTTCTCAGGCACTCTGCTTAAAAGGGATCTAAGCAACCGAAATGAGTGATATGCTCTGTTCCTCCTGCATTACTTGGTCTCACTGGCAATACAGTGTAGTTGTTGTAATCTAAAACCAGACAGTTGTTTGTACAGTAGTGTAAGAATCTAACAATGGCTGTGCCAAATAACTCTCCCACACAACTTCTGAGATCACTGTGAATATAAGTTTGCATTAACAATTCATTCACCCTGCAGGGTTTGCTAAAATGCTTCCTCTCAGCAAGCTGAAGGTTTTCTGGATTTTCAGGCTTCATGAGAAAGCCTTCTGGCTCACACAGTTTGATCAATTTCTAAGGTCTTGACTATGTTCAAATATTTTATAGTAAGAAACTGCATTTTTTCCACTCCTAGGTTCCCCTCAGAGTGTTTATTATATTAGATACATTACATAAGCTGGCACTTTAGGTGCTTTATGAGTTTTCCATAAACCCTTATTTGCTAATGGCTAGCCTGACTTTGTGAGTCTACTGCAATTTTTGACCTTTCCTAGTAATGGGAACCTGGTTTGAATAATGTTTATAGTACCTTTAAAAAGAGGCATCAGAGAAGTGAAAAAAAATCATAATAATTATTATAAAAATATTTCCTTTATATGATACTTTAGCCAACTTTCAAAGGCTGAGTATTGTCTTTCCAAAAACTTCCAGCATGTACCTTTATTTTTCTCAGCTGTGGATTCCGGGTTAAAAAGCAAACCCTTTGGATTAAAAGCAGAAATAGACTAAATCTGGCAGTCTCTGACGAAAGGTAAGACTCTTTGCCTTTGCTAAAAGTTCCCTTCCAAGTGATCAGGCTCAGTAACTCCATCCAGCTTGCTGGCATTCTGCTTTACGACGGTTTAAGAATTTAAAATATGCAAAATCACTCATTATCTTTGTAGGATAGTAACCCTGATTTTCAAAGATGCCAACTCCGGCAGGCCCAGAGAAATAGCTGAAATTTTAATTTGAAGGTAATGCTCTCCAGCTGGATAGGAAGTTCTGGATTGGAGATCCCACTCTGAGCCATTATCAGCCCCACCAGAAGTTGCATCAGCCTTGCTCAGGTGAGTCCAAAGAGATGATAAGATTATGCCGTATGACGTGATACCATCCCTGGATTTGACTTTTTAGCAGGAAGGAATTTAAAGTAGTTCTGGTGATAGCCAAATTGGAAGCACTTCGATTGGCATACATGCAGAGTCATAGAATCATCGAATGGTTTGGGTTGGACCGTACCTTACAGATCATCTAATTCTAACTCCCCTGGCATGGGCAGGAACACCTTCCATTCAACCAGGTTGCTCAAAGCGCCATCCAAGCTGTTCTTGAACAGTCTTCTTCAGGCTGAAAAACTCAGCTCTTTCAGCCTCTCTTCACAGGAGAGATGACCCAGCCCTCTGATCATCTTTGTGGCCCTCCCCTGGACCCACTCCAGCAGGTCCACACCTTTTTTATGCTGGGGTGCCCAGAGCTGGACACGGCACTCCAGGTGGGGTCTCACAAGAGCAGAGGGGGAGAATCACCTCCCTTGACCTCCTGGCCATGCTGGTTTTGGTGCAGCCCAGGATACAGTTGGCTCTCTGGGCTGCAAGTGCACGTTGCTGGGTCATGTTGAGCTTCCTTGTCAATCAACACCCCCAAGTCCTCCGCTGAACTGCTCTTGATCCATTCCCTGCCCAGCCTGTGTTTGTGCTTGGGATTGCACAGACCTTGGTGCAAGACCTTGCACTTGGCCTTGTTGAGCTCCATGAGGTTCACCAAGGTCCATCTCTCGTGCCTGTCAGGGCCCCTCTGGATGCCATCCCTTCTCTCCAATTCCACAACCACACCACACATCTTGGTATTGTTGGCAAACTTGCTGAGGATGTGTGAAATCCCACCATCCACATCACCAACAAAGACTTTTAACAGTGTCGGACCCGTTGCCGAACCCTGGGGATCACCCCTTCTCCCTGGCCGTCACCTGACTGTGAACAAGAATTTAGAAAAACATTTGGGAAAACCTTTCCTGACTCACAAACAAGAGAGTATTTACCAGGTAGGCCTGCTCCTTAATACACTTGCAGTTAATTTACAAAGATGCAGTACAGGGAGATCTGCTCTTAATTATCTTAAAATACAGCCACAGGAAATAGCATAAGGCTGTCATAGGCTTTGCAATCTAGAATTCCTACTTTTAATCAGCAATAGTCATTTTAAATTCGGCTTTTTTAAAGTCTTAGTAAAATTTACCTTAGGGAACAATAAAATGGCAATTAGGTATGACAAAGGTACAGAGCACAAACAATTAGTTATTACCTCAATAAAAGAAGAAAAGATGGGACTGTGAACTTACCAGCCAAATTCCAGGGAACAGGATAGGCTTCTTGATTTTAATGCAAAAAGCCCAAATATTTGGAGACAGTATTTCTGGAATCTCTCTAAAGAAATCAGGGCTTTCTCCTTTTTTTGATTGCCCAACTTACTACAGACACTACGCTCTCTTAACTTAATGGCATTGATCAGTCACTTTGGTAAATCATTGTTTGTTTGCTTGCATTACAAGTCTCTTAATACACCTCCACAGGAAGTCCTGCAATGTACCCCAAATAGTCACTAGGTGGTAACATGCAGATGTGAGCATACTTGGCCAAATCCTGTACATCCTCATCTACTGCTTGTCCACATGAGAGAAATTTAATCGATCTTCTGATGGAACAACTTTGAGTTTTATAGTGTCTCATACTGTTTGATAGAGACAAAACCTTGAAAGCTCATTGCAGCCATCCAGGAGGAATGCTGGCTTTCAAGCTGCCCTGGAGAGCATGTAGCCATGTTCATCTCCAAGCTTGCCTGTGAAGCCTGGTCTATAGGAATCCCTGTGAAACTTGATATGAGAGTTCAGATAGGTGTGTGTTTTCTATTAAATGCTATCAGCCTTTCCCATAAGGAAAAAGAAGTTGTGGTTTGCAAGTTTCTGCCTTGGTGCTTTTGATATATTTGCTGAGTGTTTCCTGCTAATACAGGGCAAGGTTGCCCCACGCACCCACGCCAGGGAATAAGGAATTGAAAGCCTACCTGGGTGGCCCCTGCACATCGACCGTCTGTGCCTGACAGGCAGAGCAGGCTGCCAGCGAGCCTTGTGGAGCCCCAGCCCTCTGCTCCCCTACCCCAGCAGCCCAGTGGGAAGTAATTTACTGGTGATCTGGGCCAGGAGCAGCCTGCTTTGCTTTCTGTTTAATGGGAGAACCACAGACGAAAGCACCATTCCCCGACTCCCAGAGCAGGGCAGCGGAGAGCAGCTCTCGTCTGGGTTTCAGGAGGAGCTTGCTGTCTGGCAAGACAGGGCACACACAAACCTATCTCGGTGAAGCTGTGCAACATTTCCAAGGCTCAAAATCTTTTTGTCCCATTTGTGGGGGGCCTAGAGGATGTGGCAAACTGCAGGCCAGATTCATCACTTCATTCTGAAAACATGTAACAGTTTTCCTGCAAAATAATAGTGAGGACAGGAGCGGAAGAGAGACATGAGGTTAGCTAAAAAGCTACATAAAAGACGGTCTAGATAGAGACATCAAGAGGGAGAGAGTCTGATTCTCAAATTTTTATCTGCACAGAGCTGGGAAGTTTTCTGCCTCTAAGGGTGTAGCACTGTTTTAAACCTTGGTCTCCCAGTTCCAAGTTAATAAGCCTGCCCTGAGGAAAGGGAGGTGCCTGAAACAGGAGCATATGGGCTTTATTTGGATTGTCCCAGCTACTGAGTCTGCCCTGCAGCTTACTAAGTGATTATTAAATTAATTTTAAAAAATCCACAGACATTTTTAAACAAAGATGTTTTGCCCTTTCTCCCCCTCCTTTGAAAAAGTTGTTACCTTTCCAATAGGCTTAGCCAGAAAGAGAAACAAAGACAATGAGCTGCAGAAATGCTAATTCTGAAGGCCTATTTCTGTACCTCGATTTTGTACCTGTGTTGCCTAATACAGCAATTTAAGAATGATGTTTTCTAAACCATCTGATGCAATACGTGACACCTGGCATGATGAAAAGGAACTTGAGAGTCTGAGGTTTAGTTCATATTTTATCATCTACTAACTATATCTGTAGGAACATAGCAAATACTCGTTCACTTTTAGTCATGGTCTGCAGTTGGAGCATTTTCTCTGCAATGCAAGTGAAATAACAGAAGATTGAACCAAGAATAGCAAACAGATCCACGTGGCCATTGTATGGAGCTGTGATCTCCTGCTGCCCAGAGAGGCTGTGGCGTCTCCTTTCCTGGGGATATTAAAACCCCACCTGGACATTATCCTGTGCAACCTGCTCTAGATGAACCTGCTTTTTCTGGGGGATTGGATTAGATGATAATGCAGAGCTTTTTTCCAGCTCCAGCCGTTCTCTGTGGTGCATGTTGACTGAGTCAAACGACTTTTACCAGACTTTTTTTGATCATGTTTGTTTTCTCTAGAATCCCATTGTGAAATAGTGATCAGATTGTTATTGTAATCCTTTATTGTAAATATGGTGATTCAGTAACAAATACAGTGATTTAAGAAAGTAAATATTAATAGCTAGCTCATGATGGTTGGTACAATTTAGAGAGATAGAAAAGAAAATGCAATACCTGAAACACCCACATTGAAAAACTCAAACCTGGACTAAGTTTAAGCAAGTTAGAAACCGCCTGACCACCCACACTTAAAAATCAAAACAAAACAAAATAAAACACCTAAAAAACAAGCAAAAGAGAAAACAAACAAACAAACAAACAAAAAACACCCCAAAACCCCAAATCAAACAAACCAAAAAATAAACAAGCAAAAAACCCCAAACAAACAAAAAACCAAACCACCCACGCTAGAACAAACTTTTGAACAGGGAGGAGAATCTTAGAAATAATTTTTAAAAAGAGGGATAAACCATACTGAAAATTATCTAGTTTTTCTCATGACAGTTTAAAACAACTTTCAGAGACAATGTTTCCACAACTTCCCCACATGACCAACAGCAAGCCCTGTCTATCTCTGTTGTTAGCCATCTACATTGCTTTTTTCTTCATGTTTAATCTAAACATTCTTTGCTGCAATTTAAACCCAACACTCACTGTTTTGTCACAGTGGACACAGAAAAGCTTCTTTCCTTTCTGTCTGAAGTACCTTTTACATATTTGCAAACTGCTGACCTTGCTTTAGAGTGAAAAAAACCAAAAAAATAATGCATCCAGTGGCACTACAAGGTCAAATTTAATCCTTAGTAGCACAAATCCTGACATCCTTTTTCAGGATCTGAAAGAGGCATGACGTGGCCAAGAAGCTGCTGCCAGACAAGGAGATGAAGGTGCTCTAGACTTGGCTACTGCTGTACCAGGAACACACCTAGCAAAGCAGGAAGGAAGGAGAAAGGTCACAGGGAGCTCTGAAGATGCCCTGCAATTCTCCTAGAATGGGAGTTCTCATCTCCAGTAGTACAGAGGACAGGCAGCAGTGACAGGGACAAGCATCCTGCTAGGACCTCCAGGAATCTGGCTAGCCTAAGCCCTGTTGGTCTGCTGGTCAGGGATAGCCCACAGGGCAGAAGGGGGCTAAGAAGTAGGATGCATCTGAAGCACTCCTTGGATTTTCAGAACCCGAAACCGGATTGAGGATGATTTAGATAAATTTCTGTGGATCTAATTTAAACCTTATATAGTTCATAATGCTCTTAATTTGCAAGGGGAAGTTTGCACTCTTGAGAGAGAGCTACATGTGATTACTAAAAATATTCCATTTTAAATATAAACAAACTTATGGCATCATTTTTATTTTGTAGTGTTTAGATTGTATCTGTGGCCTCACAAGGAAAAGAATTTTTTTAACAAGCTTTAAACAAGATCCAGAGGAAGAAAAAGAGATGGTCTGGTGTATTCTTCTTAACACTAAATTAATTACCATAGATATACATTTTTATAAACAGGTCTTAAAAAGTGATATAATAATTGTCTCTCAGAATTTAAAGATAATTACACAGTATTGTTGCACCAGCTTTGTTTATGCTGTTCATGTTCCAGGTGATAGGAAGGGTCATTCTAATTGTGAGTGTCCAAACATGCTTAAATCTATGTGAAAACTCCATCACTAGGAAGGAAGACCTAACTTAGAGTGATAACTTAAGGCTAGGCACTGATGTGGGTACTAGAGAGGAAAACAGATCAGTTTCTTTTGCCACATGACTCTCCTCCCCCTTTTTCCCTTTTTTTTTTTTAGTTCCTTGGCTCTCTTTGATTTACGCTCTTGCTGGTCTACTGTTTTGAGAACCTGATGTTGTGGAATCTTTAAGTCATCTGTGACCTAGGTCACTACAGACAGGAGCAATTTAGTAAAAGTATTAATTGAAACTCTCTGGCAAGCCCTACTTCTGCAGATGAAGTTACACATCAAACCTACACAGACTGCAACTACACTTCCGAACAGACTAAGATTTTCAATATCTCATAAACAGGCTCCTCAATCACCAGAATCTAATAAGACTATAATCATCATTGACACTATAATGATTAAAATGAATAAAACCCATTAAGAAAAGTCATGTTGAGTTATTAAAAGTTTCGCTCTGTGTGATATGTAATCTTTTATCCATTTTTTATGATGAAATCTGTAACCATCTATCCACAAAAGACCATTAATTTACTGCTCTGTGGATGTTACCATGCTCTTTAGTTTAACAGCTTATCATTGATTTCTTGAGGGAGATATTATATTTGGAGAAATACACATGGAAGTAAAGGCAGTATGTTGCTGTAAATTTGCCACTGACAGGATGATCAAAGTATTTTGGTCTAGTCAAAGCAGAGGGCTGGTGAACAAGTTCAGAAGAGCCTATGGTCACATCCCTGCTGTTGTAAGCAGACCCCGAGGCAAGGCAGCAGATACATGTTTTCAAGAATCACAAACTCTTGTAAGAAAAGGTCATGTGCACTGCAGGGGGAAACACAATAAAATTTCCATTAACTAGAGCCTAGTTAACCGGCCTATTGGCATCTATTAGAAACAAATTGCAAACAAAACTGATCCTATTATAAACTTCCCCTTGTTCCCTCAGTAAAATAAAGTCACTGAATGACCCACAAAAGAGGAGGAACACGGTTTGTCAGATGACTTGCTTTATTCTCAAGGGAAGTATTATGTTTCACCCACTGAAGGGTCTAAAATCATGACTGGCAGAAAATTATATAGTTATGGCAAATACATGAATCAGTGCATCAAAAGTAACCTGGAGAGGAGAGGCAATGCACTCCTGCTAACATTCTTTTAATAGGGACTTTTTTTTTCCTCCTAGGCAAACAGCAATAAAAAAATGTGAATGGAAGGATGTGTACACAAACTTTCTGTCTAAGTGGTGGGAGAGCACTCTTCCTAAAGTGTACATTTTCTCATAATAAACCCAGCTCTGATATCTTTATTGCTCATCTCCTTTTTAATCTTATTAACAATAAAGCCTAAAAATGTTTTGAAGAAGTCAAATTAAGTGTGTTCTATTTTTTTCTGAACATTCTTTCCATTTACCTGGGATTACTAATAAACTGTCTTTCCCAACATTTTTAATGCTGGGTCAAATCTTCAGATGGTTCAAAGCCACTCGAAAGCAGTGAGGATATGACAAACATTACTTGCTGAGAATCTGACCCAATCTCTTTATTTTCCTTCTTTCTGGCTTTTTCCCTTCAGGCACCTCTTAGCACTTCAGATATAGCTACGAATCAAATAAAATTCCTCTTTGTTTATCTGAATAACATGTCACAATCCAGTACCACAAAAATGTATGTCCCTTTGCAAATGGAATAAAAAAAAAATTGATTTTCGGATAAATACTGGTTTGACAATTATAAAAGTCAAATATCACTCTCAGCAAAAAAAATGTAGGGGACGGAGGATGCAGGAGCACGGAATATACAATAATGGCTGTGAATGTTACTTTGACATAGAATAGAGCTATAGGGAAAATGCTCTGATTTTAGGTAATCTATTCAGAGACAAAGGTGTGCCTAGGAATTCACAGAGAGGAGCTTGCTCTGGCCAACCCTGCCCTTTCACATGCTCTGCCAATGCAGGATGCTACTTATCTGAAAAACCCAATTTTCTCTGCAATGCTTTTGAAAGAGTAATAGAAAGGCTTCAAGTAATTGTTGCTGTAGTAGGAATTTGGGAAACAATCCTAAAAGTTAAGTCTTTCTCTTCAGAGTAATGACTGACCCTTACTTCAAGGATAATGACAAATACCTGTCATGATCATCTGGTTTTATACAGCGGCTACATGCTCTACTGCAAAAAAAACCCCAAAGAAATAACATGAAGGAGACCACCTATTCTGACCTACTCGGGAGTCCTTCCTGTAGTCTGGATCCTGGATTTACTGAATGATCCACGCTGAGTTCCACTGCAGCATTTAGGGGGTCCCCGTGATGCTACTTTTCTTCTATTGCAAGTGTAAGCGAGAGATTAAAATTCTATTGCCCAAATCCCACAGAGACACAGAGCCTCTTGCCACGGGGGATCTTTCACATTGCTCAGCCTGACACTTTGCAGAGCACGAGCCGGGCAGCTCAGTACAGCTGTCGACAGATTGAGTCCTATGACTGAGGTGAATCTGAAGCATTTCAGTTCGTTGGCCATATGTTGATTGAGTGCCATTAGCAGAAAATGGGTAGTCTGAGGTATTTATGGTGAACTCTGCAATCATCTGTCCTTTGAAGAGCATGAATTTACTGCTCTGCACATGTGACCACGCTCTTTAATTTAACAGTTCGTCTTGCTGGGGAGCAGGGAATTTGTTAGTAACAGATTATTCTGACAGGTGACCTATATTCCATGTTGCAAAAAACTGGGGTTCCTGCCAGACCTTCCCTCACTCCAGCTCTGGTCAATGCTTTGTTTCCATGTAAATCATAACACCCTATATTGGGAAACACCTGAGAAAAGAGTCGCAGACTGCTGTGCCTTTCTGCCTACAGTGCCCACCCCAGCTGTTGCCAGAGCATAAGCCTAACCAGGAGGAAGAAAACCCAAATCCAAGTTCAAATTCCAGTTGCATACAAAAGTGCTGCTATTTCTCTGTGATCCTTGCAACTAATTCACTAAAACCCTGAAGCATGACTTGACTACAGTCATGTATTAATACAGAACTTCAGGTATAATAAAAACAAAGATTTCTTCTCTGCCCCTGAACTAAAAAGTGGGAGGGAATAAATAGGAAAATTTGTGGCTTAACAGATGTTTGATTCTTTAACAAATATTGCAAACCACAGTGAATGTCTGTTACCAAAAGATTTAAAGGGGAAAATTATTAGGTAGATGAAAGCTTGTTAAGGAGCATTTTATGGTAGTGAATGAGGTAAAACAGAGGAAACTGTCTCCATACTTTAAAGAATATTTACTTTAATACATTGTAGGCAAAAGGTAAGCTGACTGCTGAGATATGCATAATTTTTAAGATACTAATGAATTTTATTTTATCTACATATTATTAAAAACATACATCTTCCAGGAAGGCAGTGAGGAGTTTGCTGCATGAAAGTTTCCCTACTATTAATCTGAACTGTAATTAATTATAATCTTTTGAGACAACTCTTATACTGATCAGAAAAGCGAGGGAATTGTGAGGGAGTGGCAGGCATTCCTGCTTACAGGAATGATGAGAAAACAAGTCACTTTGAGAGTTTTAGAGAATCTGTTCAATGGTAAGGGATGATTATGGACTGATGAGTCAGCTGTTCCACAATTACAGGTGGAGAGCAATAAAATCTTGCTGAGTTTTGCTATTGAAATTATATGGTTTCATAAACAGTATAATATTGTTCTCAGCAGGTAAATGGTGCATTTTAAGGATGACCACTTTACCACACATAGAACTATCTGGTGGCTGAAGGTCAACAAGCCACCTGCTAAATGATAATATAAATCCATAGAATTACTTGATAAGAAAGCAATTGCTGAAGCTTTGTTGTTGATGTGAAATTATAG
Source organism: Origma solitaria (assembly GCA_013397895.1). Lineage (NCBI taxonomy): Eukaryota > Metazoa > Chordata > Aves > Passeriformes > Acanthizidae > Origma > Origma solitaria. Next base: position 639,360 of record VZRL01006980.1, on the reverse strand, counting down.
CTTACTGAATAGGCAGTATTTTCATTGTAAATATTTTCCTACAGATATATACCAAGGGAGAGAGGGCAGAAGAAAATTTTACCAGTGTGTCTCAACAAGGAGTACCCCATTTAATGATAAACAAGTCATAATGGTTGGTCTATTTTTTCTTCCAGATGGTGCAGAAGAAGAACAATTTTCTTTTTCCTTTCTTGCTCAAACCTCATGTCTAGAAATGTAACCTCGGCACTGTCTTTAAATTGGAGGTAAGGGCATGCAGCTGCAGATTCCCAGATGTGACTGCATCAGGAAAGTGGGGTGTTGAATGACAATCTTTTTTTCCTAAACGAGGAATGTCTGCCCTTGACAAAATATACTACATGAGGAATATGAGCTAGATTGTCCTTCTTTAGCCCCCAGTCATGTCTTGCAATTTTTCCTGACCCTTGTTAGATGGGAATCTCCTTCCTCCCTGCTCTCTGACTGTATATTTTTCGGCAGAGGCAGAAGAGGAGTTTCACAAACAGGCCAGTGAAGCTGGAGAAGTCACTCAGAGAATTGGCAACACTGCATGCAGAGTTGGCTTGCCAAAGTCCCGCCCAAGGTTGTCGAAAATTTACTTCCTTCGCAAAACATTAAGCAGATCTTTGGATAACCTCTCAAGAGATAACCCTGAGCAGCCATGCCCCAGACTTCATCCCTTCCAGTCTAAAAATCAGCTAATGTTTTCTTAGGATTGGTCTGTAAGATTGCTAATATTTCAGAGTAGTCTGCCAAGTTATCCACAGCTTTCATCAATCATCACACAAGTGGACTTTGCTCTGCAAGTCCAATGACATCCTGATGATCTTTTTTATAAAATCTTTTTTATGGAATATTTTTTACAAAAGGACATATAATCGATACTCAGGAATATTCACAGTGTAGCAAGCTTATTTATACCCAGCATAATGCTAAGCTACAGTTGTCAAATTGCAAATGTCTTGCTCTCACAGGGGATGCAAAAAAGGTCCAAAGAGTTCTCAGCTGAACCCAGACACTGCAAAACTTAATGCAAATTACTTCCATGAAAAACTCTGCCGCTATTTAAAATGATTAAACATACGGCTCTATAGAAAGTCATCTTTGAAGGCTCATTTCCTCAGGTGTAAAGTGCATAGGCTTTCAAAGGAACTATTAGGAATTGTCTAGGTATAATTAAAATTACATAATTCATAAATAATAAATCCCTTTTTTCAATTACTCTTCTATCTAATTATACATCAGTGCTTAATTGACATTTAGCACTGTCAGTACCTAGGTCTTTATGTAAAAGCAGGAAAAACACTTTGTGTTGGAGTCCACTTAGCCAGCATCTTACTTGCATCCAAATATTTTTCTCACACAAAATACAATACAGATCATCTAAAATGAGAGCGTCAGTTGTCTAGATCACTATGTCAACTGTGAGAAGCAGGTATGTTTTAAGGGTTTTGAGGTGAAACTTAGGCTAAGCAACAAGGTTTCATCCAGGACTCACATTTCAGTTTGCTGTTAGGTATGGAAAAGGTCTTAAAATATGAGTCTAAAAGGTGTAAGGAGAAGGAGTATCTAGAGAGTGACTATTGGTGTAGTCTGAGGCACTATGTAATAGAACAGTTTCCTGTATAGCTCTTCTGGAGACTGGTGTTATTTAAAAGCGGGTAAGTAACCAAGAATAATTTCTTAATATGAAGACTTCTCCTGCATGACAGCCATGCTTAGAGGCAGTATTTGCCTCAGATGGATAATTTGCAATAGTGTTTTGCTAGTCAGAAGCTGTATTACTGACTTTTTCCCTGTCTTCTAAAAGTTGCCATTGGTCTATATTTTAGCATAATATCAAAGTATCTGCTGGCACATATATTATGTTGCCATTCTAAATTACTATTGTAATGGCTGGATTCCTCCTGGACTCTCAAACGGAAAGGTAATTTTTCTCAGGTTTGCCATAAAGTCTTGAATTTGACCTCTGAACTCTGCATGGCTACTCATAGAGTCAATCAGATGGGAAAGTTACGCCACTGACTGAATCTTCCTTTAGAGCTATTGCAAGGTCTCAGCAATCTCTGCAATAGATAACCCACAGGCAAATCACATACGACTTTGGTAGCAATGCTACAATTGTACTCATTTACAAAGCTGCCACTGAATTTGCAGTAGTGTTTTGTCCTTAGAAGATAATTTGTTTTAATTTATTTGAAACTATCTCTGCAAGTACTTTACTGCTGTGAACATACACATGCTTTCACTGTGTTTAATACAGAAGATTCTCTCTCTTTAGCAGCTGTTTTACCTACTGCCCAGGTCAGGAAAAGGATGGCAAATATTCAGAAGGGCTATGTTTTCATCTAATTTGGTCTATGTCACGATATTTTCATCTAATTTAGTCTATATCATAATGTAATACCTTCCCATTCATATTTAAACTTTAGAGTCCCACATCAATAAAACATCTTTCCTTGCTAATTCAGCTATCACATTCTGTTCTTTACAGAGAAAAGTGTGCTTCATCCCACTAAATCTCCAACACATTTGAATGGAAATGGGCCAAATGAATTTACCGTTACTCTAGGTCTGCAGAGACAGAGTCTCTGTGTTAAGGAAGTAACATGTCTTTTGCCTTTTTTTCCATATAGTAAGGGGGAAGCATTCAGCAGCAACACATGAAGGTTTAGAGTCTACACCTTTGTTTCAGTTTATCAACATTTTTTGCTTTCATCTTTCAGTAAAAAAATGACAGAGGTATTATACAAGAAATCCTAAGTAATATCTTTGCAGTACATTTGAGACACACCACTGTTTCCAACTGTTTAAACAAAATCTAATGTGAACATATTTCAGCTTGGCTGGCTTTGAAGAATCAGTTTCAAATAACCATTGAGATAGAAACACCATTATTCATAAAAATAATAACAGCAAGTTAATAATAAAAGTGTGCTTGCTAAAACTTGCTGCACTATTACTGTATATAAAAGACACATTTTTTATATTATCCCAAAAATTCAGACATTTGTTTAGAAATTAGGGTATTTAAAAACAACAAGTTAGAGTCTTAAGCACCATGCTCCATGTTTGCCTTTCAGTTACAATTTCAAGTTTTCTTTCACAAAGAAGACATTTGGAAAGGGTTTTTATTTTCTTCTTTTTTTTTGTTTTGTTTTGGTTTTTTTCATTTTGTTTTGTTATTTTTAAAGAAAAGCCAGGTCCCCTTGGTGCTAGTACTCACAGCTTCAAAGAAAAAACAAAACATTACAGAATCATGGAATAGTCAGGAAATTTGTCAGTCCTAGGACACAACAATGCATTGGCTTGCTTAATCTAGAACACAACTTGCTAGGCCACGCTTCACAAGACCAGAGTTTGCCCCAAGAATGGGCCTGGTTTTCGAGAGGAGCTAAAGGCATTCACACAGCCTGGTACCAAAGCCTTCTCCTGCCATCCCTTGCATATGGAAAATGTTAGAGAACCCAAACAACTAAATCAGGCAAGAGGAACAAAAAGGGAATAACAATGACTTTCACGTGTCCCATAAATATACCTTGGCAGTGAATCTTCTTGCAAGCACAGCACACTAGACAATTAAGGGCAATTTTTAAAATGTGTTCTCTGAAATTTTAATGCAGTGTTGCTTGCTGGGTTTCATCGGAAAACTCATGTTTTCATGTTGAGTTGCATGTGAAAGCTGGCATACAACCATTCCTTGAGTAGTTTCAGAGGCTGTGAAGACGGGCTTTTGAAAATTGAACCTGCTAGTTACCATTGTAATGCAGAGTATATTTTTTCTTTCCCTTGATCTTGCAGGGTTTTCACAAGTTTCAAGTGAAAATAAGTGTTAACTCCTCTAAGCAATTTTTGCAAGATGCCTGTGGTAAATTATCTGCAAGATGTAAGTAGGTTCATGTGATAGCTGGAGACCCTTAAAGTGTCTCTTAGAAAACTATACTCATGAAAGACTTTCTTATTGATTGCAACCATTATTAGCTCAACTGGCCTGAGCCAGAGAATAAATATGCATTATACCTCTTGAGAAAACAAGTTTCACAATTATACAGATTTTATTAGACAAACAAGATTTTTAAAAGCTTGTATGGTCAGTTCCTCTTTGGAGAGGCTTGTCCAGCTTGGAATCGTTACAAGAGCTAACAGCAGCTCTCTGTACTGTATGATACATCTGTCCCTATAGATTACCCTATATATCACTGCAGAGTGTGCTGATTAGAAGAGATGTTACTAGGACCCAGAGGCCTAAATTGCTGTTTGATACAGCATTAACATTTCACATTTATTAACTCAACATACAAACTATTGATCTGAAAATAAAATTAGTGGTTGCTCTGGCATAGTAGTGAAGAATAGCTCTTTGTAATGGAAGAAATTCTCATTCTTGATTGCATAACAGTAACCATTAAATTTCCTTATTATAAAGGCATCTAATTAGCAAAGATTTTCATTTTTTCCCAATACCACAGGGGGCCAATCACTATTCTGAGCACATATCACTTAGGTGCATAAAAATTTGCATTGTGCTGTTGGTTTTCCTTTTGACAGAATGCCTGGGAATACAGCAGAATATAGACATGGCACTAATATTTTCTATATAAAATTAAAATTCAGTTCAGCAGAAAATATGAAGAAAGGAAATGTATTTGGAGGTTCCGTTTCCTCTCTTGTCTTCGTGCACTTCACCACTCCCTGGAAACTTTGTAATGGATATAGTTACCACAAAAATAAAATGGTTTTGTTGTTTGATATAAAATTCCCTTGCAAAACACATAGAGGTTTTTAATAGGGTCCTGCTTCTTCTGAACATCCTCTTGCCTCACATAGACTATAGCTGCCATTTAAAACCACAGCTTGCATTTCAAGGATGCCTCCAACTGGGTTTACTTCAATTCTCTCTCCTCCATGCAGTCCAGCACTGTTAAAGAGAAATTAAAATTTAGAAATCTATCAGTGTGCACAAACATTGAATGAATGACTTTGAAGTTTGTGTCCCGAGCGCTTCCTTGCACCGTGTCCGTGTTTACACAGGAACCGTGAGGCTTGGCAGGCTGATCGTTGCGGCTGTCTCGTCCATCTGATTCGCAGAGGCTGCAATCAGCATCTCACCGCCCCGTTCTGCTTAGGCCAGCAGGTTCAGCAAGTGCAGCAGATGCACTGAAATGGGAGCAGATTCTTTGGAAACATAAGAATGCAGTGTTCTCTCAGAGATCCTGAACCAAACTCAGAATTATTTTGAGTGATGTAGAGGTACGTGTGACATGTAATGAGCATTAATGTGCATGCCCAGTCACTCTATGTGGGAGACTGATAGGAAATATTGGTATCCTGAGTGGGTCCTAAACATATTTATCTGAATGTAAATCAGTGGCAATCCTCAGAAGAGAGTCTTTGTGACTTGTTGACAATGCCTATAATGTAGCATCTGCAATTTTGAAAGCATGGTACCAGCTGGGGTGTTAGGATTGTTGGTTGGGGGCAGGGAGTCCTAGTAATGTACATCTTTCTACCTTTATGACAACATTAAATCTGTATATAACAAATGAGATTGAATTTGTGATGCTTATATGTGGATGGAATATGCATTATTGTCAGAAGGTATGAATTTTACTTCCAGACTCAAAGTAGCTCAGCTATCTATGCCTTCTTGATGGAATGGCTGATTGGAATGAAACAGAATTGTGAACACGAGCAAAAATTCCTAATTATTTTGATGGGAGAAAAGGGGAAAGAGAAAAGGGGGAAATATAATTTAGCCTCTACATTATTCTTTCAATCATGGTTTTCAAAGGCTGAAATAGATGCACAGAGCCACAATCCTGCCAGTTGCTCCCTTAAACTACATTGATTTCAAGTAAGAATTCCGCACTGTTTGGAATTAAGAAAAAAAAATTAAAACCATCATGATGAAATATTTCCTTTCCCAACTAGAACTGCTGATTTGACTGCAACACCCACTTGCAGTCAGCCCTGGAGACAGTGCTTGAAACTTTGTTTTAGCTTCTTACAGACAGCCTCTGCATCATCTCTTGCTACTTGTGTATTTCTTTCTGTTTCTGGCCTCTGTTCGGAGAGCCTTGGAAACACAGGTTTTCTCTCCATATTTTTATGTAGCAAACCCATACCCAAAATGAAGAAAGGGTCAAACTGGTGGTTAGATATATTGTCTTTCATTCCAGGGCTCCTTATAAAAGTGCGGCTAAAACAGCTGGGGTGGAATCAGACTGCCAAGAGTGCCTTATAACACAAGGGTATACCCAACTGGTTTATATAACCTTAATTCAAGCAGCACAACTAATGATAATGATATGTTACAGCATTATTATGCCAGGAATGTATGAAATCAAGAGAGAACATTTCATTTTAAACTTTGCTGATTTTTCACATTTGCTTAGCATTTTCTCTAATGATTTCTTGCACTGTTTTTATGCCACCTCAGATAAAATGCCATCATACATGATATTTGCACCATTAGGCACAAAGTAAGCATTAGTTATGATTAGAGGCAATGCTGTGAAGCATTAAAAAATGTAAAGGAAATGGTTTTCAAGCATAGTCTCAAAGGCTCTGAGGCTTGAGTATCATTTGCTTTCACCATGCCAGCTGGGTGATGTTCTGCATTTCAACAAAGCAAGCTACCATTTCCAAACAGATCCACACAAGATTTTCAGCATTCATATTTGAGTGAGAGGTCAGTAAAAAATACATTCACACAGAAATGCAGAGAACAGAAATCCAATGAACCTATCTAGAGGGAATTAAGTGAAACAAAACACAGTGGTTACAATTAATCATAAATGAACATGGTCACAATGACATTCTTTTCAAGGAAAGGAAACCATTTTCTGTCATAAGCTGCGTCTTGTCAAACAACACCTCTAATATTTGGGTTTTATTATGAGTCTTGTCTTTGTGGAGCATAACAGTGATTTTGACTTGATGCATAGATAAAGGGTGAACAATGTAATTAGGTTGAATTAATAAAACTCATGCTCTTGCACTATTCACATGTCAGTATGGGAATTTTTCTCAGCTATTTCCTAATGCTGAAATCTAATGGAGTACAGTTCCACAGGATTAAGCCTCTACAGTTATTTGGTTCATCCTCTGGCTTGTGAAAAAGAAAGAATAAGACTATTTTTGAGCTGTGTGAATTGTTCTTTCAGGATTTGGCTAGGTCGATTAGAGTGCAGTAAGTAAAACACATGAAAGAAATGATGGGACAAGCTAAGATCAGCTGAAATCAAGTCCCTTGGTGTACATGTAGTTCAGACTTCTTCGTGTTCTAGTCCCACATAAATTATTATAATTTTTTCTTTGAGTTTTTTTACTTTATTGAACCAGAAAAGTTGACCTAAGGTCCAGAATCTGATTTTCTGTGAATTCTCTACAGTGACTCTTTTTGAACCATCATAGGCATAAAAGGCATTCAGATGATTTATTGGAGTGGATCTTGCTGCCAACATCTACCCTGGTGTGAATGATATGCATGACTCCATAGCATTTCATGAGCATTAACCAAATAGCACTCAAAGATGGAAGCCAAAAATATTGCTTGTGCAAATTTTTAAGGTTCCATGCACCCACTTTATCTGTGTAAGAGAGATTTGCTGAAACTTCGTATTTGTTCTTTAATTTTGATAGTGATTATTTAAACAAAAAACCCCTAAACATCTAGTTTAGAAAGTAACGTAACTTTCTGAAAATTAGAGTTTATCTTCAAAATTAAGGTGATTTCATAAGGATTGAAATCTTGCCTTAGACCAACATAAAAGTACATAAGTACATAAGTACACCTGGGCCAAAATCATCACAAATGATGACTGAGGTTCAAAAGCATCTCGGGAGTTCATCTGGTCCAGCTCCCTGCTCAAGCAGAGTCACCCACAGCCATTGAGCAGAACCTTGTCCAGACAGCCTTCTAATATCTCCAAGGATCGGGGGATGCCACATCCCACCTGGGCAAACTGTGCCAGTGCTCAGTCACCCTCACAGTGGAACGGTGTTCCCTAATGTTGGCCAGAACCTCAGACTCCTCTCCTCTCCTCTCTTTGTTTCCACTGGTCACAAGGAAGTGTAGAGTCGATGAGAGCTGTGCCCCTCTGTGCTGCTGAGAGAAGGCAGTATGAAGACAGCTCTACTTTGTTTCCTTGCAAGTGAGCTCAAATATCCTTCTAACACTTGCAATTCAATAATATAGATTCTTCTGGAGGCATCAGAAAAAGAATTATACAGGTTGCCAACACAGTAGAGACCTCACCAAAGAATACCAACATGATACTTGCACGATACTTAATAAAACATGATAGCCCCTCTCTTTGAGTTTCCTGTCTCAAAAAATGAATTTAAAAAACCCTATACTCTGAGAGGAAGTGGCATTTGCCCCGTATACAACAAGGTCTAAGAGAATGAGGAAAAATATCACCACTGGCAAAGAACAAATAGTCTGGAGTAGTTACTGCCTTCAGCAAGGCAGGATGCAGCTATATCATCCAAAAAGGAATCTACCCCCTCCTACTGACAGTGAAGCTCAGATGCTGACCTCCATCCATCTGTAGTACCATCAGACTAGAAAGGGGATGTTTTTATTGTCATTTTCAACATATCCTTTAATCACTTGCTAATTGGCAATGAAATAGATCAGAAAATGATGGAATACTTGTAGGGTTTTTTTAGTCTCAAAGGTAATAATAACAGAATAATGAAGAAACCTTAAATCCTGAAGTTCTAATACAATTCAAATTAATATATATCATCAGAACAGGCTGCATTTGGAGGAAACATGTTGTTATCAGTGGTTGCATCAGCTAACTGTTATGATTCCAGAAGGGACAATATCATCATTCCACGCCATTCTTGTGAATCGTGGTTGTTAAGTACCAAACCCTGTCATTCTTCCCCATATAAGAAGAGAGAGGTGTCTGACAAAATGCCATTGCAAATCAGTTTAATCTATCTGGCACTGAAAACACAAATCTGTCTCCCTCCTAACTTTCTTTTTTCCATCATGTTCCTGGTAGGAAAGGGCAGAGCTGCTGTTACTTAGACCTGTATTTCCGCACCTTTATGTGTTTGCATTGCTTTGAAGCACAATTTAACCACGAATTTCCTGGGTTTGTAATGATCAGGGGTTTGTGTGATTACAGCACAACAGCAATGCTCTTCTATTACCAATGCATGTTTTTAAATGTCACTGAATTCTGACATTTTTTGGCCCTGAAGGTCTAATCACAGATAGGAAGTGTGGAATAAACAGAGATGGAGGCCTTTGCATATGTAGCACATTAGTCTCATGCTTTCGTCGCTTCCAGAGCATATTCAATTATCTGAACCCATATATTGTTTAATGGAATTTGCTACTGTGACATGCTTTTCTCCTTCTACCTAGCCTATATCGGGGCTCAACAGGAAAAGCTAAAATGCCCTTTTTTTTTTTTAATCAGGCAGATAACTGACGGCAAAGAAGCACTGGTTTATCCGCAGGTTGCCGGAAACACTGGCCTTTATAAAGCTCCCCTGGTCATTAATGTATTAATCCTTTAGGGTGGTCTACTGAGAGGAAGAGGGCTGTGGAGGCACCACCCACAGCCTTTCTGAGGTAAAGACGAGCCATAAACATCAAACCTGAAACGGCTGCTCTGGATTTCAATGCAGATTAGGGATTAAGCAGTGGGGTGCTGTTTTACATGTGAATAGGCTGACAGCAGTACAAAGAGAAAACGAGAGAGCTTGGTGTTAGCCACTTGGTTTTGAAGCACAAATTTAACATCTAAGGGGAAAATATGGACAGTTGCCAGTAGAATGGGTTTGGCTAAGTCACAGGAGGAATTTATTTTTGCGGAAACAAATTCTTACATGTTATTTTATTTGAAACACTGATACTTCAATTACTTGTAAAGTCTTTAAATTTATTTAGCTACTCTAGGCTTATCAGAATTCATTATGATATATTTCATTTTGACCCAGGAAATGTATTTTCTTTTTTAAAAGAGAAGATAAAAACATACCAACCCTCAATATTCTAAACATGGAATTAGTGTCAGATAAGTGTAGGCAAAATCATCCCCCATCTGAGACTCTGGAATGAGAAGTTCTTCAGGCTTTAAGAAGGCCACAGCATCCCATTGCAAAAGGATAGCTGTGCATTGATTTTTTCCTTCAGAAGAGCTCAGAAAAAATTGCCATATGCAGAAGTAACAGCTGTGGCATATATCTTTCAAATCTACAAAACATTTGCGTTAAATCACAAATGAACCTCTAAGAAATAACTTTGGAAAAGCCTGAATTCATGCCTTTCAGGATATGCAATCTAATCAGCACCAAGGGAGAGGAGGAATGGATTAGAAATAGCAAGCTCTGTTTATTTTTGTCTGGGAACTATGGAATGTACATTTATGGCTTTGTTTGAGAGCTCAGAATTTATAAAAACAGTCCATAACTCTCTACTCCCCAAATAACTTACATCACCAAAAGAGCCATTTAGAAGACACTGAATGAAGCCAAAACTTCAACCCCAAATTCATCTGTGTTTTAGGGAGCAAAAACATTTCATCTGGAAATATTCAGACATGCATCAACTGGTGCTGGACCAGTTCTGAATTATATTTCCTGGTTCAGATTTAGCTGCGTCTAATGCCCTTTGGTAAAAATGGACTTTGTGAGATTTCTGCTGCTGTAAGCAAAAGTCTCAGAAATATATTGCAAAGCTGAAATTCCACTTTAAACTTTGAATATGCCAAGCTGCACAGTCTGTTTTCAAAGTCATCCCAATATAAAAGTTCATTTAGTTGAACTACCAATAATACAGCTGGTTGATCTCAACGCTTTGGCCTACCTGAAGAAATCAAATGTATTGTTTCCTCTTCTCTGGTGTGAAGGAGGAAAGGGAATACACCTGTCTGCTCATAAATCTTAGTAATTTTGGTGATGAACACCTAAAGGAATAGGGAGCTTTGCCAATGCCATGCAGATGTGGCCAGAGGATGGGGCTGGAGGCTGGTGTCACCTCCTGTCTGTGCTGCTGTTCTTGAGCCCGTATGAGAACAGATCTTCCCAATCCAAGGATAACTTTCCCTTTTTCACCTCCCTGCACTTTTTCTTTCTTTTCTTACATTACTTACAGTCACACTCCCTCTCTCTTTTTGCCCATCCTTGTTTCATTGCCTCTCAGGAAGTTCTTTCCATCATTTTTTTTCTACACTGTTTGTTGCCACCACCTTTCTAGCTGTGTTCTGTGTTCCTAATAGAACGCAAAGCGTACAGTCCTTTCCCAAATTCTGCTCATTTTTTATCCACAGCCCCGCTCTCCGAGAAGAGATGGTATTTCTGCAGAGAAATACCATCCTTCCATCTCTATCTCATCCTCACTGCTCTTCCTGCCGTTGTCCTCTGAGGGACTGTGCAAGAGATGAGGCCACGCTACCAAAGGGGAAATGTGTAAATGGAGAATTTTGCTCTTTATGGGTAACTTCTCGGTTGAGTGGGGATAAACAACCAGATTTGTCTCCAGACAACAGGAAAGGATGACAATAAATAGCAGACGCTGACACAACAGCCCTGCTGTCTGCAAAAATGCCAGAGCCCAGGCTGGCTGCTGCCCACGGGACAGGAGTGAGACTGAGACTACTGGGAAACACACAGCACCTCTGCCTTGAGGCCTGCAAGCTTTGCCCTCATGTCTTCTCAGCCTTCAGGGAGGCTCTTCCTCCTTCTCCCCTTTCTGTGCCAGCAGAGGCTGAGCCTTGGCCCTGTGGTTTCAGATCAGCCCCACACATACCTAACAAACAGCCTCTACCCTGCTCATCATGGACCACCTACCCTTCACATGCTTGGACCATGTGAAAGGACGGTGCTCCCAAGTACATATAGCAAGAAGAGAAGATCACTCTCCAGGAGACTTCTGCACATGGAGGGTAATGATTTGCTCTTTGGTTTGGGGAAATAAATGCACTTTACTATGCATGGTACACTTCAATTCACATGGAGGATTGGGAGAACAATCTTTGAATGGCAAAGTTCTGTAACTAGGACCAAGATCATCTGTCAAAGAGATCATGATAAAATGGCTGGCTATTCCTGACCTCATGACTCTTTCCAGCAGCAGTGCTACTCTTCCCACACAGCTTACCAGTGGAAAGTGTATTATTTTTGTACATCTCATGCAAAAATGTAGCTTTTATTTTGCTTACAGAAAATTAGCCAAGGCTAAAATCAGGCTTAAAATAGAAATTATCCCACAAATTGGATTAGATATACATTTTACTGAAAAACTCTTCAATGCTTCTTTTATATTTTTAAAAAACTCTCCAGAGATAACATTCAGTCCCTACAGTGGCTGCAACAAATGATGGGAAAAGCCTGATCAGATGTTGCTGGTACACCGATCTCCATGAAACATGAGTCATCTTTATCACTATAGAGAGCATTCTGGGGAGATTAACAATTTGACATGGATGCCATTCATCCATGTGCATGGAGCCAGCACCCGGCCAATGCACGGTATGAATTCCACATAATCCCTCTTCTGTAGGCTTCAGGGGTACATCGGCTTTATCCAGACCATAGAGAACCAAGAATTTTACCCATGGGAAGTAAAATAAAAACAATTCAAGATAAACTGTGAGGAAAATATCACTGATAAAGGATTGCAGGAGCATGTTTGGAGAACGCCCCTACTTCATTGAACACTGGGGAGTTGAAATGTCACTACAGGGAAGATCTGGACCACTTAAAAGTTGAGTCTGAGCCTGCAAACAATTACTTGTGTGAGTGATTATCAGCACAAGTAATCCCACAAAACTCATGTCTAAATATTTGCAAAAATGTCCAAAACTGGTTTTTTATAGTCTGCAAATACAAGCATGTTCCCAGCACCACCTGAGGACAGTAGGTGATATACACAGTCTGGGTAGGCATTTTTCAGTTTGTTTTGTATAAGAGGTATTTTAAAATGTGATACTTTGGCAACAGTAGAGGAAATAATAGGAGAGAAGGCAGAGTGTAGGAGAGGGTTCATGTTCAGAGAAATCTTTCATATAAATTTGCTGCTAATTGCTTCCTTCTTCTTAAGACACCAAATGATGCCATTGATCATCCACAAGTGCTGAGGACAGCACAAGGATGGTTAAATGTATCAGCAAAGAAACATTCTTAATGAGACAGAAAGCAGGGTAAATCTTGACCAGCAAATTTCACTACTTTGCAATTTAAAGGAATATTGACCGTATCATTAGTTTTACTTATTTTTTACCCCAACATTTGAAGGAAGAGTGAAAATCAGGTAATCATAGCGATCTGTGAGTTACTGTCATTCATATATTTCCATGGTTGTTAATATAAAAGTTAAAATACTAACCAGAAAAAGGTTGATCTAATTTTTCTCTCTGTTCCACAATCTCACACTGTCGAAGTTTAGTGAGATCCTCACACAGTTACAGTTCTAATAAATGTTCATAATAACAAAAACAGATTTACTCCAAAAGTGTTGATTCAAATCTGTTAATTCCCGTTTTGTCAAGCTGCTTTAAACAGCCAACCCTTGCTGTAAGAATATGCTAATGTGTAATTAAACTGCGCTCGCGTCATGCCATATGGTACATTTGAAACATAAACCACTGCTCTATTATTTGGGGAGGGTCATTTGAAAAGGAAAGGAAAAGAAAAAGAGACAACCCAAGGGAAAAGACAGTTTATCTGTCCTCCCACATTTTATAAGCCAGCTTTAGCATTAGGCACTGTTATTCTGGATGAGATTTGACAGTTTTGGGGTTAATGGAGCCTTAATCTTTTATTAAAGAGAAGAGAATGTGCTGACATGCAACAAAGACCATTTTATGGGTTGTGGGGTTTTTCCTTTAAATTAGACATAATTAAGGTTTTAGGTAAGATATTTATCTTTATTGTGAAGCAGTGAGGAGGTAAACATGCACACATGGGGGAAGTAAACTTTGGAGCCAGTGTGAGTTTTGGTGTTGGCTTCTGTGCAAGCAGATCCTGTTTCCCTGCCATTTTCCAACCTGATATTAACATGCAAGTCAGGATGGGTGAGAAGGAGAGATAAAGAGAGAAATGTTGGATTCAGAAAGAGAGTTTGGCAGTTAGGTGCTTAATTATATAGTGGCATGTGGACAGTGTGAAAGCAAGAGTGCAGACGCAGGCAAAAATGATTAATCTCTTGTTTTAATTATAGTTGATTGTTTGATTGTGTGGTCATTATTGAAAATGACCTGGTATTTCATTTGGGAACTTCAGAGTAGCACGAAGGTGAGGAGATGCTGTAGTCTAAGGCATTAGCTTCTTACTAGTAGATGTTTGTATTTTAATGTGCTTGACAGGTCACAAGTGAGATGAGTGATGGGCTCAACCTAACCTTTGCCAGATGATCACCTACATTAAAAAATCCTGCATAATTTATTAAAATAATTCAAACACATTTCTCAGTAGAGCATTCATTGTCTACTTTTCTTTTTAATGATAACCGTCCATGATGCTACCATCTGATGGCTATTCAAAGAGATGTACATTAAATTAGTTGGTCATTGTTTTCAGCTTAGTACCCAGAATCAAAGGTGCAGGACCTCAGAGGTATTTTAGTTTTTAAAATAAAAATAACTCCTCCTCAGGATTTGCATACATCCACTCCCAAAATCCAACCTACTTGGAATTTGGTAGGTACAAGCAAAGAGGCCAAAAACTCAATAGTGCTCTGCTTAGTGATGTGGTGAAAAACAAGCACCTCTTGAAGTGAGTACTTCAAGGCAAGATTGTGGCAAGAAGCCTGAGCTGCTGTGCAGAAAATTTTAGTTTTCAGAGTTGGCAGGCAGTAGCCTTTCAATGCAGGGTTGTTGCACTCAGAAATATGTTTCTGTCCTCATGGGAAGAAACACACTACATAAAATTCTGCTGCAGCATGCAAGAGTTGAAAGGTTTTTTTCACATGATGTAAGCTCTCAGGAAATCTAACCTGACAAACAAAATAAAAATACCCTCTCGTCTCCTTCATTAACAAGAAAATAACCACCTTGTTAACCAGCTGAGAGTGTAACATGTTTTACCTCAGCTCTGCAAAGTACTTGCTTATCTTAAAGCATGTTTCAAACCCCATTCCTATTCTGCAAGGCAAGAAAATTGGGTGTGCAACTTAAAACATTTACAGCCATCATTTCACTTGATAAATCAGTGCTAGTGAGAACCACGCGAAACTTCTGATGGCATGAGGCCTCCACCACAGGCCCATGAGAGCTGAAGGGCAGAGGGAGGTCTGGGTGTTGTCTGCCCACCACACATCCTATTTTTCATACATGCCCAGGTTAAACTCTAGATCCCACTGAAATAAAGGATGTTTCCAATTATTTGAGTGGGACCAGGTCTTTGCCCATAGACTTTAAAGATGACAGTCATCTTGACAGGTCTATTATGACCCATCCAGGAATCCCTGTGTAAAACTCAGAACTTCTGTCTGAACTGGGTACTTTAGGAATATATCCAATGTTGACTTAAAGATTTTAAATGGAGGAGTATTCATTAATACCTATTAGAATTATTCCACAGGCTAATTACTCTCACTCTTAAAAGACTGAATCTTATTTCACATCTTAATTTGTATATATTCAGCTTCTAGGTATTGAATATCACCATATCTGATGTTCTTTAGAACATGACCTCCTATTAAAATACCCACACACCTTTATAGATTACAATCAAAACAGCTCTTCAGATTTTTTTCAATATTTTTGAAGAATTTTCTTCTTCTTCTTCTGAATATTTTCTTCAGTAAACTGAGGAAGCTTAAACCATCTTAACTTAAGCTTGAAAACACAATTTTCACAGGAGAAAAGGTTTACTGGCCAGCAATTACACAAAAAATATTTTAAATTAAAAAATAAATAAATGGCAAATTTGAATCAAATTTTAATATAACCATGCCAAAATTGATTTATCTTAACATGTGTATTAATATAATTGCATTACATATTTAAATAGGAACCACCACACTGTCCTGATAATAAGATGGCACAGGGTCTTGCCATTGTTGAAAGAATTATAGCACTATTTTCAAAATGTAATAAAATAGAGAAAAAATATCTAAAGACAGTTGCCCAGGAAAGACAGAATTCATAGACTGAAGGCCCAGAAGAAATAAATGATCCTTAAAAGAAAAAAGAAAAAGAACTTGAAAGAGAAGAGAGAATGAGGAGTCTGGCAAGAGGAAGGTGTTCTCTGTATTGGAAAATGTGTCAGAATATTTGCGTTCACAAAGAAAGAAAGATAACAAAGTCTCAGTCAAGTCCTTTTCTGCTAACAGGAACTGCAATGGGAGAAGTTCAGAAGAGTGTAAGATGAAGCATGACTAAAGATAAGGATATGGTCTCTCTGAACTTGAATGAGAGTTTAAAGAGTACTTGGGGTTTGAAAGGAAGACAATAGACAACAGAAAGGAGGATTTGCCTGCTGCAGGTTACTAGAAGATGATATTGCATTGCATCACAGTATTTTTAAAAGAGTGGAGAAAAGAAAAGGAAAAGACTGGTAAGGCTGAACACAAAATTAACTAGGACAGGAGAGGGTAAAAAACAGGTAGCTTTGGAAACAATTAGCAAGAAAGGAAGACTTTTGAATAAGCAAGGGCTTAAAGAGATGGAGTGGGCATAAGGCTGCTTAGAGAAAGGAAACTCCTAGAGTAGAAATCATCCACACAGACAGCTGCAGCTATAAGTTCAGGAATAGTACTGTCCTTGAGCATGCTTTTGTCCTCAGGGAAAGGGAAGTGGGAAAATAAGAACTGATGAAAGGAGATAATGAAAGGGCAATAAGAGAAAATCCAAGAAAGATGGGTGCTCTTGAAGTTAGTAAGTTGATAGGGGAAATGTGGCAAGAAAAAAATCAAGAAGTCAAAGAAGTCCCCATTATACGGGAAATAAAGAACTTGGATAAGATGACTTCCTTGCAGAAAAGCGGATTACAGTGTTGGTTGGAGGTGATTAACAGGACAGAAGAAGTTTCTGTAATTGGGAGGTTAAGGCTAACTCTGTTCATTGGCTTTAAAATTGCCAACTTCTTGGCCAGAAAAAAAAAATTTCAGAGGTAAAGGAAATTTAGTTACCCCATTTCCTCACCACACACCTGTTTCACTGTCCAAAATGCTAGTCCATTAGGAAAGAGGACCGGAGTGAAATAAAATATCTACAAGACATTATGCCTTATTCTGCCAAGATTTCTGGAAAGTTCAGACTCTGTGAAGATAAGGATAATAATGCTTATATTTCTTTCAGGGTGGTAAAAAGCTTTGAAACTTCTAAAAACTGAAATGAAAAACTGTAAGTGGGAAGAAATTAATCTCTTCAGTGATTCACTGGTTTAACTCTCTTATGGATTATGTTACCAATCAATCTCATCTGAAGATATTGCATGACCTACCAATACGGAATAAATTCATAACAGCAGGTAAGGATATTCTTGATGTTCTCTATAAAAGCATGACATTTGCAAATTATTAGATAGATCTACAGACAATATACTTATTGAATATGAACAGTACAAATGTTTTTGTCTGGACATAACTTGAAGTAATAAACCTTCAAGATTTGTCACCAGGGCTGGAAGTGTGTGTTCTTCTGGATCCTTTCTAACAAATTCACAGCCCATTGTCCAGATTAACCCTAAAATAAAACATCAAGCATCTAGCATGTACAGCAAAATGATTATCAAAGAGAAGTTGTTTCTCTGTTATAAGGGCTAAAATAGACTTCTCTGCTTTTTTAACTGTGAAACACTATTAAGTCACAACAGTCTTACATGCATGATACAGTAGTTTTCATTTTTCATTATCCAAAAAAGAATCACAGAATTGGTAAGGTTGGAAGGGACCACTGTGGGTCATCTGGTCCAAGCACCCTCCTTTAAGGAGGATCATCCTAGCCTTGCTGAAGTCAAGGTAGAGAATATTCACTGCTCTCCTCTCATCCATCTATGTAGCTGCTTCATCACAGAAGGCAGTCAGGTTAGTCAAGCATGATTTACTGTCAGTGAATCCATGCTGACTACTCCTGATCAGCTTCTTGTCATCCATGTGGATAGAGATGGCCATCAGAATGAGGTGCTCCACCCTCATGAGGTGAGGCTGACTGGCCGCTAGTTCCCTGGTTCACTCTTGTGCTTTTTGAAGACTGAGGTAACATTTGCTTTCTTCCAGTCCTCAGGCACCTCTCTTGATCGTCATCAAGATGACATTTCAAAGATGATGGGGAGCAGCGCAACTACTGTGGTGAGCCCACCAGCTCTCTCAGCACTCCCAGATGCATCCTGCCAGGGCCCATGGGCTTGTGGATGTCAAATTCACCTGGGTGTTCTCTAACCCAATCGTTGTTGGCCAAGGGAAATGGAATACTAGACCCAAAACTAAGCAAATCCAAAACTGATTTGGAAGGAGTGAATCAAGTTATCTTGAAAGAAGTCTGAAATGTGACAGAGGTGAAACAGATTTATTGTTCTACAAATAGGTTTTTTTATTTGAAGGATGTATTTCTAGTGTAGTATTGTTTGGAAAGTTAGGTCACAGTTCTGGATTTATATTAACTTCATGTGAATAGCGTGCTTTAGTTTTGTTCTTCCTTTGCATCTCCATATTTCATCTTGATTTCAGCTTCATTCTGAAATACAGTTAATTCATACCTTAGTGCAGGTGAGTGGAGACAAGTTGCTCTCAGCAGTCTGTGGAAGACTAAGGCTGTTTCTTGTGAAATGTTGATGGTGAAACATTGCCAATGGCCTCTCTCAATGTGCTATCTGTTCTCTAGACTTCAAAGAAAGAAGCAATTTCAGTTATAGAGATTCATTATGTCCTTATTTAAGGGGAAGGGGTCAGTTCCTGATTACTCAAGCACATCTGAAAAATGTAAACTAAAATACTATCAAATTATCTTTGTAAGGTGGGGGGGAAGAAAGAGAAAAATTATTTTTGTGCACCATGAAGGCAAATTTTGTGTGTCTGTCTAGGTGTTTTTTACTAAAACTTGTAATGGCTCATCACTAATTACTCTCCTGAGTAGATTGTGTGGGCTTGAGAGCCTGTAGGTTATCCTAAAAGTCCCAACCAATGTAGGAATATCTTCTGCAAAGGGTTACTAAATGCTTTGTCTCATCTAGTTTTTAGTTGATTGGGCAATGACAGCCTTACAGCTTCCCCTGAGACATCTTTTCATGTAACGTCAACTCCACATTAAGTCATTTCTGTTTCTCATTCTGTTGCCCTATAAAACTTTCTGTGGGGCAAGGGAAAATGATCAACATGAATGAGAAAGGCCTGCGTCACATTTAACTAAAAATATTTTTGCCCTTGGAATGAAAAGGTATGGTGATAGCTGAAGTCACTGGGGAGCCCTGCCTAAAAAGTGTTGGCATCATATCACCTTATTTCAGCACAGATACAAAATTGAACAAAATGTGCAATTATGTCTTAAACAAAAATGTGGTGCTAGACATCAAATGCATGTAGCTGAAGCAACATATGAACACATGGCATCTTTGCGAAGTAATTTGCTCTTAATTGTCAGCACATTTAGTACTGGCATTTTTAGATACATTTTTGGTTCATTCTCTAACAAATGACTCTACACTAATTGTTTCTCCCAGCAATTTATTGCACAGCTGGGAGACCAAGATGCAGAATTGCACACACACTATCTTGTATTGAATTTATTTCTTGAAAATGTTTAAAATTCCATGAGGTAGTCAAGTATTATTTTAATTGCAGTGTCTACAATGAAAATATGGAATTAATTAAATGTCTTGCGGGTCAGGTAAGGTACGGCTTTCAGAACCTATTGCTTAGGAATGTTTCAACAACTGTAATTGTGTAAATCGAGATATCTTTTAGTAATAGGGATAACTGTGACATTTCAGAGGATCTCTTAAAAGCTTATTTTTATTTAAAAGGTGAACATCTGCTAAGGTAGAAAACTCATCTCTATGCAAAAGCATTATCTTTCTGAGGATCTTTCCATTATGAAATACCTGTCATGATTCTCTTGTACAAATCTGTTAGGTCTCACAAATCTTCCTCTCATGTCTCTCCTAAGGTGCACTTATCTTCTCTGATGAGAGATAAATGTTCATAATTTAAAAAAAAAAAGTTCTAATCTTAAGCAGACCAAAGTCTAAAGGCTTACTAAGGAATATTAGCTGGAACAATATAAATGGGGATGGATCTTAAGAAAATGGGTTGTCTACTGTATGTGGGATTAGCTTTCAAGAAGCACTGGTATCACATTATCAGTTACGAACAAATTGCTAAAAAGTCCTTCCCTCTTAGCTCATGAATCACACTACTCTGATATGTCAAATCACATCAAGAGCAATCAGTCAAATTAACTGACATCACGAAGTGCTTAGTGAATTTTTTTTCCATAGGAGAATGATCTCATAGCTCTACAACTTTACATTATAAGCAAGATCTTGAGACACTGAGGAAAAAATGGTTGTGTGAAGTTGGAATGTATTTTTAGTCTAGAGAGCAACTTCCTGATAAATTCTTCAGGGCTTCAGTTATTTTAATTTTTTTTTGCAAGACTTTACCACTGTAAAATTATTTTTATAACTGGAAGTCCTTTGTGCTTTTAGCAGTCTGTGAAACGTAAGTAGCATGCATTAATGTAAAGACTTAACACCACCTGTATACCTTTGCATGCAGTGAGCCCTTTGAAATACTGGCCTCATGTTGAATATTTGTCTTGCAAGATGTAACTTTTCCATTAGGAGAAGGGCTTGGCGATAACAGGATGAATTCACCTGGTCAAGTTTGATCTTGATCTTCCTGAGCAAAGAAGACTTGGATCTGTGAAGTGCTTGGGCTAGAAACCCCAATTACTGCTAGCACAAGCCAATGCCTGCTGTAGACCCACAACAAACACAAGGTCACAGAAGCTGAAGTTGGACTTGGAAAGATCCATATGGCTTCACAGCAATGACTGAGATGAAGGGTGAGGAAGAGGGTAGCCTTTAGTATGGGTATAGCCCATCACTGAAGAGACTCTGGTGATAATCAACATCATAAAACAGACCTGTGAGAAGGTTGAGTCCTATTCACAAACATAAAAAGAAATACCTGGTTCAGGGTGGAGGGAGGCGGCGGGGGCGGTGGCAGGAATAAGTGGTTTGTTTGTTTAGGTTTGGAGTTTTGGGGTGGTTGGTTTTGGGTTTGGTTTGGTTTGGTTTGGTTTGGTTTGGTTTGGTTTGGTTTGGTTTGGTTTGGTTTGGTTTGGTTTGGTTTGGTTTGTTTTGCTG
>VZRL01006980.1:594371-618044 GCA_013397895.1 Origma solitaria | reverse complement strand
GGTTTGGTTTGGTTTGGTTTGGTTTGGTTTGGTTTGGTTTGGTTTGGTTTGGTTTGGTTTGGTTTGGTTTGGTTTGTTTTGTTTTGCTGGGTTTTTTCCCACATGTACCTAAATTCTGTGTACATTTTCCAAGATGATTGCATTCAAGAAGTGCATATGAAAAAATCATAGCCAATTAAATATTTGCACATGCCTTCTCTGATTGTATGAACATTCAGAAGAAAAATGTGTGCAAATTCAGCATTTTTTAAAAAGCTTTTATCTTTCAATAATATAAAACTTTTCCAAAATCTTGCTGTAATCAATTAACTGAGCTTTTTAAAACTATTTAAAACTCTGAATATACTATTTCTTCCATTTTAAACCACCTAAGGAAGTGATTAGCTAGTGTATTTTTACTGTTTGATTGTCTTCTCTGTGTAATCCCATTTTTTTACACAGGACAAAAACACCCCTTTTGATTTTAGCTATGAAGGGCAGTCTAATAGAATAAATGCAGCCCAAGCTAAATTGGCATTGCTCTGTCAGTGTTACTGAGTGGTGTCTGCTTAACCTACAGTTGAATTTCCATTGATTTCAATTGAAGAAGGGCTAAGGTCCTTAATGAAAAAGGAGCAGAACCAAATAGTTTTTAGCTGAACAGTTTTGGGTTTATTTTTTCCCTCATAAATTTGCAGGCTGAAATCCTAAATCGTCTAGATCACTTATCAGACTGTATTATCTGCTGATGTTCAGCATCTGTTAGCTAAATCAACAACTCTGAACAGCAAGACTGCATCTTTCTATAAATCACAGTTTAGTTAAAGTAGCCTGTCTGCAGTTGCCTGCATGGTACAGGGACAGGCACAGCTCCTGAAGAAGGGGAAGGGGAAGGGAAAGGGGAAGCACAAGATGGTGGTCGTGTCCTGTGATGGAGTACATTCTGCTAGGGAGTGACTAAATAGCCTTCCCTTACCCTGCTAATTCTGTGCCTGCAGATAACATAAAAACACCTAAAACACCTGATTTAATTTTTTTAAAGTAGATTTTTGTACATTATTTCAGCTGACTGAACAAAGGCTTTGCTGCTCTGATAAAAATTTTTCCCATCTATATCAACTGGTCCAGTTAAAAGACAATCTAATCCTATAAAACGTATCCTTAGCCAGCACTGCTACCTAAAATAATAAAGGCAATGCTGTAGTTGGCAAGCAGTGGCCAAATACTTTATTAGCTCAGTTTATTTCAGCAGGCTACAATTGCTAGCCAGCCTTATTACCTGAAAAGGTAATGTCTATGCTGAGGACCTTCACTCTCCTAGCATCCTGGCAGGAAAAATCCCACAATTTATACACCTGACATATTGAAATGGAGAATATGAGTAACTAAGGGGTTTTGTTTGCAACAAGATGCTGAGGGAAGGCAAAAACTGACAGATTTGCTCTGATCTGCCTCTTGAAAAAAAACAGCTTAGAGTGGCTGCATTGTGAATGGTCATGTAGGGCTTGCTGAGGGAGAGGGGCAGCCCCTGTGGTCCCTTTGGCTGTGTTCCGCACCAGCCTGAGGGGTGCTGCCCACAGCCACCATGAGTGGCTGAGTCGAGTTTTGCCCTGAAGGACTATCATTCAAGCAGTCCTTCCCTAGGCCACCATGAAGATTATCTCCTCTGTGCACACAGGTTGGACACTGCTCCTGATCGCCCAGCAGATCACTGTCTTTGTCCTTTCCTCACCTCAAAACTCAAGTCAACTCCAGCCCAGGCAAGAAAGCTGCAGTTGCAACAGGGCTAGAACTTAACCCAGACATTCTTATTAAATATATTTTCTTCTGGAAATTAGAGTACAGTAGCCAGTATTTTAGTTAACCTTTGTCATGACATATTTATTCTGGTGCACCCGATAATTTCTTATCACAAATTGTTTCCATATGGAAACTTTAGACATTTCTATTTCTAGAAAAGGCCTCAAAAGGATTCTGTTCCCACTTTCCTGCAGAAGTGTGATTATATTTGTAACAATTAAAGATGCAGTTCCCCTTGGGGAAATGTCAGTGGTAATTATCACACTGATGATTCAGAGAATGCTTCCTTCTACAACTGTCTCTTGATAAATTGCTGGTACTTGTTTGACACTCTCAGTTCTCTTGTTTGATTAAATAATCATCAGGAAAAAATCATCACTTCGTAGTCAGATGTCAGTCTCCTTTCATGCTGAAGTGCATTGCTCTTGCTGTTAAAAATCACAACCACACCACAATGTGAAAGCCAAAAAAGCCTCCAAGAGCTCAGCAGTGTGGCTCAGCGTGTGTGTCAGCAGTAACTAGAGGAGCTATACACCTAAACTCATCTCCACATGGGTGGAATGTGCAGGGATAAAATCCTTCCCTTACTTAGGCAGCAGTACATACCAATAATGAAACCTTTCATGGAGCTGCTAGTGCTTCCTCAGCTCTTGTTCTCCATGGTCTGGGTTTCATTGTGCATTAGGCTTGCAACTCCTGCTGACCAAAATTTATTATACCCTACACTCCTGGGCTGGGGACCAGTCAACATTTCCACTGACTTCAGTGGGTGCTGGTCAAACTTATCATCTCTTTGTGAAAATAGATCTCACCTCTCCCTGTAGTCCCAAACCCTACCTGTCCCACATCTTCACTTCTCTCCTTGAAATTCTACCCTCAGTCAGTCATTCCTTAGTTGACGTTCTCTTCGTTGACCTTCATAGCAGACCCCACATGCAAATACTAACGCTTACCAAAATTTTATTAGCATATCTTGAAGTGCTAAACCTTGCTGCACCTTTCCTCTTCCTTTCGTTACCAACAGGCTTTCCAATGTTGTGTAACTGAGACCAAAAGAGTTTCAGAACACATTTTCAAAATAATACATGTTGGAAAATAGCACTACTTTATGTCAAATGTCAATGCTTTTGGTGGCTGACTGCAGCTCTGTTTTTTTCTCTTCTTCTGCCTTATTTTTGAGTTTGCCTATTGCTAAAGATGCAGTTTCTAACAAATGTGTAAGAAATTCTCTCATCCCAGGCCAAAACCTTCACAGTTGTCATTCTCAGGAAATTTAATTTGTTTGTTTTCTCAGCCATGGGCCTATTTGTATACTTTATTCACTCTGACAAGCAGTGAAACACGTTGGTAGTTTTCATACGCTGCAATTCATTTTAACTACCTAAGTAAAGTCCTTTCTGTCAATATGAGACACAATACACTGGTTCCTTTTTCAAAAATTTCTTTTCTTTTCTTTTCTTTTCTTTTCTTTTCTTTTCTTTTCTTTTCTTTTCTTTTCTTTTCTTTTCTTTTCTTTTCTTTTCTTTTCTTTTCTTTTCTTTTCTTTTCTTTTCTTTTCTTTTCTTTTCTTTTCTTTTCTCTCTTTTCTTTTCTTTTTTCCTTTTTTTTCTTTTTTTTTTCTCTTTTTTTCTTTCCCCCTGCCCTGATCTCACCCAGTAAACAAACATACTATCCCTTTAACCTCTGACAAGGAACAGCCTTTCATGGACCAGTGAATGGATCAGCTTTCTAAAAGTGGTTCAACAGCAGTGATGCTGGTTTAGTGCCTTTTTTGAACCCTTGATCCATCATATCTAGCCCCTTGACTGAATTTGAAATCGGTCTCTAACTGCACAGAGACTACCTATGCATTTGGCCAGACAAATCACATGAGCAGATGTGAGGTGACCCAAACAGGGTACATAAATTATGTGTCTGGGATCAGATTCAGTTGCCCGCTGTGCTAAAGGCCACACTGACACTAATTGAAAAGACAGTACACACTCCAAGAAGCTTCAATACAGCAGCTGAGGAAGGAAATCAGCACTTAGGAACTGGGCACAACAAAAGACAAAAGAAGCATAAAATATTGTTTGGAAACTAAGAGAATTAAAGAATATTAAAGAAACACCTTTGAAGTTGCAAGGTCAAATAATGAAACAAGGTCACGTTACGAAACACAAAATACTAGACTGGTTTTACTCTACCTTTTCTTATGTGATTATGCGTTGTTTTTTTCAGCAGAAATATTTTGTCATTCGGGTATGACGTTGCTGACCTGAAGAGCAAATACTTACTATTTGATTTCTTTGTGTTAGTCACTATGTTCTCTCAGAGTGCACTTACTGCATGTCCTTCAAACCTTTGCCATGAAGAAGGAATTATGCATGAACTTTGCAATCTTATTGCTCACTGCAGGATCCATAGTTTCACAAGAGCTGCAGCATCCCATTGTAAAAACCCAGCAATGGTCTCTCATCTAGCCAAGTTCTTGGTAGTTCTTCTCATAGTGCTTACAGAAAAGTCTCTGGCACTTTTTGAGCTGATGGTAGAAATCCATCACAGATATTAGGAAGACCTTGGAGTGGGTATTGCCAACATCTGGGATAGATCCCTGGTCATGAAGCAGTTGCCCTGTGAGGGTTTAGCTCAGCCTACTGTTGAAGCAGGGGAATGTTCCTGACCCTGGGAACACATTCATGCAATACAAAAGGCTGTCAGTCTTTCACTGAAGGTGGTTTTGGTGGAAGGGTGGAGCTGGTGTTCTGTGTCACAAAAGACTGAGCAGTAGAAAGACCTACAAGATGGGAAAGCTGCCTGACATCAACTCCATGCAAGGAGAATCTTCAAGAAATTTACAGCCACAGCCAAAGGCTGTTTCTTTAAGTAAAAGTTAGGCAGAGCCTAAGCATAACCTCTAAATTCTGTATGTTCTTCACTTTTCTTATTACAAAATTTCCCAAGTACCAAGAGTTGCATCTTCTATCCCAGAACTATCACAAGTCAGCAGTTATGAAAAGTTTATCACACACCTGACTCCTATAGTAGAACAGGAACTGCTGTCTGTCCCCACATCCTCCAAGAGGCTCAGTCAGGAAAGTGTTGTAGTTGTATTCTGCCATCACCAATAGGATCTGTCTCCATCTGAAGAGCCATAGTTAATTTCAAACTTTAGCTGAAAAATAAGTGCCTATTTTCATGTGTGTCTGTGTGTATATGTGTGTGTGCCTGTGCTTTACCTCCCTTACTAGGCTTACACCCCCTATCTCATGCCTCTCAGGCTAGTGTCCTTGTCCCCAAGCTGTGGAATGTCCTGAGGTGGAGGGACATTCTTGTGTCACAGCCCAGGGAAGAAGTCATGATTCAGTGAGTCAAAGACTGAGAATACAAGAGATGATGGCTTTGTAGCCCACTCAGCCTTAAAATACTCCTACAGACCTCTTGAGAGCTATAATTTTTCAATGACACGCATGATAGCTAGTTTGGGGAGCATCTCAAAGGGATGATAAAAAGTGCAACCTTGAATAAAGGCCACAAATTAATAAAGACTGTCAGATTTCATGATAGAGGAGAGATGACCTATGTTTTTCCAAATAAAAGGTCAGCTGAAATTTTTAGCATGGGAAGAACACCATGTTTTTCTCCATATTCCTTCCTAGAAGTGGCAGTTCATTTTCTGCATAAATATGTGTGTATATATAAATTCACCATGCAGTATACACCCAACACAGAAAATTTCTATGGTGTTTGGCAAAGTTGAAAGTTACTCAAAGGAAGATCATATCATGGGAAATATCAGGCAACCACAGTAACAGGCAGAATGACCCATCCAGCCTACAACAAAACACATGGCTAGAGACCATCATGCACTGGCAAATACTCTGTTTCACATCAGTGACCACATATTTCAGCAAGGAGCTAGTGAGAAAAAGTACATGTGGGAAAGGGGAATATATAGCAGATCTCTGCTCCTTAGAAAATAATATTGTAATGCTACCTGCAAGAATATATGACCTGTGGGCCAGGAACTTGATTTCCAAAAAGGAAAGGGGCATTCTTTCCTGAGCTTAAGCTGTGAGCTGGGACAGGATCTCAAAAGTGGGAACAAATAATGTGGAATGGTTAGGTTTGCCCATGTGAGAAACTGATGCCTTCCTTAGCTAGCCCCATGACGTAACAGGAGAAATACCCCTCATAGTAAGTGGGTGGGGGCAGAGAAGGCTTAAACTCAGGTGCTGGCAAGATGATAAGACCAAGCTGAAATCATATGAATTGTCTTTGGGGTGAGATTTTCGAGAACTGCAAGTTTTCTTCCTCAACTTTGAAACATGAATGGTGTGTTTTATTTATTTCACCAAAGCTATATAGTAGCTTTAAAATACCTTATCCAGACTTTTAAGTCCTTTATGAATTCTTCTATTAAAAAAATCAGACTCTTCTACACATAGACAATTTGACTTCTGCTCTCGGAGATGTGCTGTATATGCACACACAACAATCTTTGAATAAGTAACGTCTGTAATACTATATTTACTCCAATTAATAAAAAGCACCAGATCTCCTGAGTCCTTAAATGCTGTTCTGCCATTATGCTACAACTGATCTCTATCGTTTCAGCTGATTATTTATCTCATTTCCTCATGATTGTCTGAAGTTGTTTCTTTAAAAATTAGGTCTTGCTCTTAACAACTCTTATTAATTACCCTTATAGAAGGCCTGTGTCTGCAGAGGGAAATGGTGCACTTGCAAGGTCTGTTTTATCCAGCCTTGGTGTGAAGTGTTTGTTGCTGCCATTTGCCTGCAAGCTCCAGGGATTATCTGAAAGGTAGTGCATTTATCAATACCACTTCAGAATTTGTTATGTGTAATGCTGAGGTTTGCAGATAGGTGAATAAAAGCAAACCATTTAAAATGCAAATGTTGTCAGAAACAGGAAGAAAGTTGTACTAGACCCAACTGCTTGGACTAAAAACACAGTGCTTTCTCAAGGGAAATAAATGAATATTGCACAGAACTGCATCTGATTAGGC
This sequence comes from Origma solitaria, assembly GCA_013397895.1. Lineage (NCBI taxonomy): Eukaryota > Metazoa > Chordata > Aves > Passeriformes > Acanthizidae > Origma > Origma solitaria. The sequence goes on along the minus strand of VZRL01006980.1, from coordinate 611,256 downwards.
TGAAAAATTCATGACGAAATTCTAAAGTATGTATCTACTGAGAAACTCATAAGAGTGGTTTCAAGGCATATACCTCCTCACTACACTTTTGAAAAACCTACCTCAAGCATCTGACAGAGCAAGGAGACCTAGTGTCATAGGCTTTGTTACAAATACTGATTGCATGCTAAAACCCCGGTATAAAAAAGGGTAGCAGGAGCTGTAGAAGTACCTCAGGTCCCAGCAGTGAATCCAGAAGCTGACATTAGGCATCAGGACTTCCCCTCCAAGAGCACAGGGGAGAAAACAGCAGCACGGAGAGACATCCCTTCCCACAGTGGAGCGTGCGTCCTGGGGCAAGACTGCTGTGCAGCTGTGTCTTCCTATTGGGGACCAGCAGGATTACACCATGTACTCTTTCTGCCTGTGTGTGAGGGCTTCCTTTAGGAAAAAAAAGCCAATTTTGTACAGCCTAGTCTCTCAAGCTCTTTGGGATCCCTAGTTCCTAGTCCTCATTCCTTTGATTCTCTTTGTGTAAATGTTTGGAGTCTGGCAGCAGCCAAATAAAATGTTTCTGGCATTAGGCAATTGCTGGACAGAACTTCTTTGGGGGACAGATACACTGGCTCTACTAGAGTTAAGCCTGAGATATATTTACTGATATATAGACAGGCCTAGTGTGAGAGGCAGAAGGGATTTTAAAATTACACCACTGGAAATAGAGGGGAGAGAAGTAGTAGTATTCTCTCACCTATGATATGTTACAGCAAAGAGAAGAAAGAAGGATGCAGAACTAGTGAATGATTAGGAGCACAAAAAAGTTTAATGTAGATATTTTAAGTAAAGCAGATAAATGCAGGAGGAATTAGATGTGTTATACAAAGCATCAAAAAGAAGACCCATGAAAAAACCAGCTCTTTCTGTTTAGCAGAAACTACCTCCTTGTTGAAATGTCTGTCCCATTAAGTCATCAGTCTGTGTGGTAAAGCCAAATCACATGAATGTTAACAGACTAACAGACTAAACAAAAGTATCTGTGACAAAATAAAGGATAACTGGGCCACCGCAACTTTAATTCGAGAGACAAATTCAAAGTTGCGAAGGTATTTGAAACACAGCAGAAAGAATGTTTTCTTAATCCAGGTATCTAATAAGCACTGAAAGAATGAAGCATACAATTGGAAACACATGCCCAAACAATGTGTGACTGCAAGGGAAAGCATGGTGTAAAGACGGGCTGTGTTTCCAATGCCTCTGGAGGGAATTGACACCATGTAAAGGTGTTGGCACCAGTCTCCAATAGGAAAATGCAGCTGGAGGGTGAAGCTATGTTAATGAAACAAAGGTTTTACTAAGTCTCTTAACTGACTATACATTGGTATATTCTATAGCAGGTTGGTTTCTGACACTGCATAGAAATGGATAAAAAGTGAATTCCAAATAGACAGTGGAGCTGAATGCAATATAATCACAGCAAGCACTGTGCCCAAAGTTAAAATTCAAAGCTCTGCACATTTCAAATAGCAAGACCAAAATGAGTCCATTTGGCAAAGCTGTTCTGGCCTGCCTGCTAACAGATAGAAGTGTTTGGAATTGTGGAATAGAAAGTCCCAAGTGTGCTTGATTGAAGAGCAGTCTGCAAACACAGATGATCAAATTGAGTAGATAACCTATCTATGAAATTGAATTCTAGACTTTCAAAGAATGCCATGGGACATGGAAGAATACAGGGTACAATAAAGGCATGTAGTAAATCTTATAATTCTGAGGCAATTTCAAAGAGGGTGGGGAAAAAATTAGAATACCAAAATTAAAATTAATAGTTGCTTCCAGGAAAAGCCATAGAAAAAGTAATGTAAGCTGCAATCAACAGAGAATGACAAGATAGCAAAACAATTAATTGTCACAAAGAGTATTTTTTTCTTTGTCTGTTTTATTAAGGAAGAATCTTGTTAATAGGGTTTGCCCTTTTTATTATTATTATTGTTGTTGTTGTTGTTGTTATATTTTTTGTTGGCAAAGATATCTACATTTTTCTAGCAGACTCTGAATGCCATTTGATTTAATCCAGATTCTGAGATAAAAAGTAATACTATTTGAGTGTAACATTTATTAAATAAGTTGAAAGCCAGAAAACTAATAGATCAACAGAAGAGACAGTCCTCACCTAAGGGAGAACTATCACAGATCCTCCAGCAGTTCTGTGAGTCACCGCTGCTCATTAACTTTATCAGTATTTTCAGGGGAGGAATTGCTGTAAAAGAATGTGAATTTCTTTAACCATAAATATAGTTTAAGGACTTGTCACTTTAACTAAATTACCTGGATAACATGGTAAATGGTCCCACATCTGCTTCCACATTTGACTTTATCACAGGATGTGGATCTGGAGTAGCATGTGGTTGAAACAGCTGAAACCTCTGAAAGATAGAGAATAACTGAATGTGAATTCCCAAGGTGATGGAGGTAACAAGCAGAGAAGTTTTTTAGCTATATGTAGCATAAATACATCATTACAATTCTATCTTCACTTTGAAAAGGTTGTAGACTTATTGGGAAAATATTCAGAAAAGTGCTGGAATAACTATCCAGATTTGAATATACAATTTAAGATTTATTTTAGTGCATCCATGTACCTTCACTTTTAATTTGTCATCACTAATATTGCATTGAAGATCTCCATGGTGGCAAAAATGACATGAGATGACTGAAATCTTTGGGGAACGTGAAGTCACCAGAAAAGGACTGACATGAAATGTAGTGATATCAAGAAATCCCTAAGCTATTGACTGAGGGCTATGAGATTTAGCTATCCTTTGCTAAATCAAATTCTTTATGCCAGAGGCTTTCCAAAGCGTGGTGTCAAACTGCATGTAGAGATAAAAAAGTCACAACTGGTTATCTGTCAAGTTACAAACAGCCAAGAAAACACTAAAGTGACCAAGATGATCATGTTAAAAAATGAGAATCAATGCACTACATAAGCAGAAATTTTGTGGAAATCATCCTGTGAATACCATCCTCTGATACTCACTGCAACGAGTGGTAGAGGGTTAAAGAAAGACTTTGGGGATTTGAGAAGGAAGCAAGAGCCATGGCTAGATGAATATCCATACCAACATTTTAGAGACTCTTCCATGCTTACAAGGAGTGTTCTAAGGACTTGGCTTCTGGTCTGAAGTTGAATTTTTGCTTCAGGAGAATAACGGAACATGTAATAATAGGAGCAAAGTTGCAAGAGTAGTGTGTCTTGTTCATAGGTAAGGGAGTGGCTGGGAATTAGCTGGAACAGCAAGAGGGTTTTGGTACTGTGGCTCCAGGGAAGACAGCTGTAAGACACAAATATGTTTCCAGCTGCAAATACGATACAATAAACAACAAAGTTGGATTGATGTAACAAAGAATATGAAGAAAATTAATTCTCTGGATTCTTTTACAAAAGTGGGAGAGTGTATGGGTAGCACAGTCATGGAACAGGAAAGTCTTATCAGTGAGACGATACAGTCATTGTCACTAGCACCTGATGGGATGAGCCATGTGAACAGTGGAAGAAAGGAGGGAATACCAACTTGGTAATCGTAACTCACAACCAACTGGTCTCAAAAGCATATAGATTGATGTAATTACTAACAAAGACCACGGGTGCTGACAGATGTGTGTCAAAAACTGCCAAATCAAACCCAAAAATGGGATGCATTACCTCTTAAACACTTGTCTGCAGTATCTAGGCATTAAAATAGTAGCATCTGGACAAACTCAGTTCAGCATGTGTGCTACTTTATCTCATGCCGCTAGCAATAAACCATAGCTGATAGTTTCTAAAAATCATGGATAAATCCACATCTTGAAAGGCATAATGTCAAGCATGGAAATAAACTATTTTTTGGACCTTGTTATGATGTATTAATTTTTAGACTGGAAACTGGTGGGCGGCTGGAGAGCGGAAATACATTGCATATGAGAAATATCTACATGGAGGGCAACTTCCTGACTCCAGAAGAGTCCTCAGAGAGAGTAAAATGAAGGCAAATATCTGAAGTAAAAAATCGCCATGCAACATGCAGAGAAAACTGTATTACATAGCAATTAGCCTACATTACATTTCTAAAACACAGGAAGTTGACAAGGGAATCTACAGACAACAGGAAAAATACAGGAGTAATATGTAGTAAAATGGGTAAAAAACGGTGAAAGTTCTAAATCATAACACAAGCAAAAGAAATCCTCTCAACAGTATGGATCTAATACTAGCTGGAAGTGCAAAATCAGTGTTTTAATCTTCACTTGAAAATCAGGGTGATATAATCTTAACGAAAGAGGAAGATTAAGCACTTTTTAAAAGATTATTAACTAAAGGAGATACTAAACAACACCAACTGGGTTAAGAAATAATCCGCGAATTTGCAAATTCTTTAAAGAATAAAAGAAAATAACAGTGAAACTTAAAAAATATGAATTTAATAACTTGCATTTCTCTCCTGAATATGTCAATCAACATAGTTTTTATGAAAAATAGATCTTGGCACTGCACATCTGATTTATTTTAATGAAATTATGGGGTTAGTTTATAAATGTCTCAATCTAGATTTTTGTAAGGAATTTATCCCTAGATATTCTAATCTTCATTTATTATATGTTATCCCTACAGTATCCTCAATCAGTAGGTGCCAGCAACTATTTAAAGCAAGTCAAAAATTGGCTAATTTAAAGAGCACAAAAGAGTGTTGATGGTATAGACATCATCATGAAATGGGATTATGGCTAACGAGATTCTGCACAGACTGGGATGTTCAGCACTACTGGCTGTTGCAATCAGGTGGTTAGAAATATATATGTACCTGATTTTGTGCACATGGCACCTGCTGTGTAGGTATACATAGCTACTACCATGCCTATGGAAGATTATTCATAGAGTGGAACTTTCAGATGACTTTTATTTTATTATTAATCCCTTTTATTTTCCTTTCATAAATCTGTTTTCCTAGGTATCAAGTCAGTCCTGCAGCAAAGGTGCATGAATGTCACAGAGAAATTTGAGCTGATTAAAAAAACTATTCTAAATGTTGCAAAATACAAAATAAGACATTTAGGAACCCAGTCCTTACATATTGAGGAAGACAGAGGTGGAGAAGAGCAATGTTATAGTGAAGAAACGTGTGACCATGCAGACCTATGGCAGTACTGCAGAACTGCATTTGGGATACTGCAGTTCTTGGTTGCCTGGACAAGATATATTAAATAGAAATAGAAAGATGGGCTGCTGATGGAACAAATGCAAAATACCCTGATACTGTGTAGGTAGCTATGGCTTACATGCTTTGAGAGAGGAGGGTGTAAAATTGGTGACAGTGCAAGAGAAAGCCTCACTCAAAGGTCAATAACTGAAGAAAGTGCCTCACAATGACAGGTCACACAAATTTCATTTGCTTAGGTTGTCAGAGAGAAGATAGAGAGATATGTCACTACAGTATGTAAACTTCTTTAATGGAAAATGCTGGATAATAAAAGTTCAGTAACTTAGCTGAGAACAAAAGGATAAATTCCTGAGCAATTTTTATTAGAAATAAAGAAACATGGAGGCTTTTTATTTTGCTGGTCTATTCTTTTTGCTTTAACCAATGAATCATGGCTAGCATATACTACTAAGATTCTCCATAAGCTGGTAAGTCAGGTCACATCAAGCACCAGTTTTGAAAGTCAAATGTATCATATTGCATTCAGTAAAAATGAACTGGAAGAAATCTAATGGTCTGTGATGTACAGATCAAGCCTTAGGTTCCTCTAGATTTAACCTATCAATTTCTAAAGCAAAAGTTTGGCAAATCTAGGACATAACTAATTGTACACTTACAATATGACGATGTAACAGCAACTCTCTAATTTCTACCGGCATACCAGATTACAGGAAGCATCAAGTACCATCCCTTGCTGGAGGGGTGGTTATGACAAACTGAATCGACATGCACACAGATGCTCAAATTTACAACCACTTTTTCAAGGAAAGGCTGTTGTGAGAATTATGCTCCTGCATTAAAAAGTGATTGGGGCTATCAGGGTAGATGATTTTGCCCTTGGTGGAGTTATATACCAATGATATGTTGTTGACATAGTACCATGACGCCATGCATTGCAGCGTGGAAATGTCACTCTAACTGCATGGCAGGGCTTTGAGAAGTTTAAAATCAGACCTCGGAATATCTTTCTTTTGGCTAAAGAGTGAGGCTGTCACTGAAGACAAAGTGAACACAAAAATTGGCCTTGGGTGTAGGAATTGCTTAAGATTCTGAACGCACTAAAACTTCGTGATATGGCTGGTCATGACTTGCTCCAAATCTCTGCTGACTGCCGTTTTGTGGTGTTAAGTGCAATTTGGGTTTGGCTGGGGAATGTTGATTTGGGGAATACCATCTGGGACAATGCCGGGGAAATCAGCACTGGGAGCCAGCACAGAGAGTGCCAGCATCTCTGATTCCTGCATCTGGGTCTGGAGAACCCACATCAAACTCCCACTAGTGAACAGGGCTTTCTTTTTCTCTGTGGAGCAGCATCAGAAAATGGAGGTCATGATGTTCTTTATCCTGTTCTGCACTATTATTTTACAAATGCTTGCACACAGCCCTTGAGATACAAGTGGCCAACTGGAATATAATACAAAAAATCAGTAGATGGGTCAGACACATGGATAGCCACTGACCCAATGACTTCAAAAGAGAAGAATCATAATTTAGAGATGCTACAGTTCTTTTTTTACTTGGAGGACCTGGCGTCATGACCTGAAGTGAGACTAGATTAAATGGGGACTAAAGAGATGCAGGAATAGCTGTCTCCTTACCATCAAGACACAATTCAGTTGTTCAGTGCTTTAGTACAGGTCTTTTGTGAAAACCTGTCTTTGTGACCCAAATGACACACAGGCTTTCAGGTGGGAAGCTGCAACTGCCGAATCAGAGGGAGAGGGGTATAGGGTCATGCAATCTTTACTTTCCTGTACCTCGAGAGCAAGAGTTAATGGGCAGTAACACACTGCTTGGGGTTGAGAATGGCTCAGACACTCAAACTTGTCCATTTGACCAAATCCACATCACTGCTGAAACAGGAGCAGGTTTAGAATGTCATTCGGAGTCAAACCAACGCTGGTCAACTGGCTGAGTTTCCTACCTCCAGATTAGATTCCACTCCACATTGCAGCTGGCTGAAAGGGGAGCACAAACACTGGCAAAGTTAGAGACTTCCCCCTGGTTTGATTTTTTTTTTTTTAACTTTCTCTTTCTTGTATGATTTTCTGCTTCATTTGTACTTGTGAGAGGAGGCAAGATTGTGTAAATCAGACCTTTTGAGTTTGGATTAAATTTTACTTCAGGTCATTTATGGAAAGTGACTCAGTATCTCCACATTAGAGAAAACTTCCCTCCCTGAAATACACAGGCTTGAGTAAATGTTAGAATAATTGTAGGATAATTCCCAGGAGTGATTCATATTAATCGTATGGGTTTAGTAATAGTAGTCGCTTTATTTGTTCTGAAACTCATCTTTGATCCTGCATTGCAACAGCAGTAAGCAAACTTCCCCTAAGCAGTCAAAAATAAATTTTGGCACAAGTTAGGACCTTCAGAATTTGGTCCCAGGCAGGCAAGACAAAGAGAGTAGAAGGTTTCAATACAAATTTAGCAAGGTGAAATCAAGCTATTGAGAAAACTGGCTGACCAGACTGCTACGGTCTTTTCCCTTGAATAAGAAATGGAGAGTACTTATCCCGGTGCAAATTAAGGTCTCTCTGTAAGGAGTAGCATTTTGAGTCTGTGATTTTTGGTGGCAATGCATGACCAACATATACACAGCTTCTGGGGACCGGACATGAAAGATGCCTCTAATGTAATGCTGTATTACTGCTTGGGAAGAATGTGGCCAAATGGCAATATTTTACCAGTGAAAACACAATTGAAGAAGAGCAAGTAAAATAGTTCAGCTTACAAATATTGATCAGTGATGCTTTCTTGTAGAAATTCTGTTGGCTTAGTTTTGAGGTGTACCCGGGTACTAGGGATTGATGGCACCGAAACAGCCTCAAACTGCTTGCTTTCCCCAGAGATACCTCTGCTAACAGCGAGTTTGAGAAGTCAGCATCCCTTCCGTTCTGCCAAATTGATTTCCTTATTAATCAAAAAATCTCATCTTCCTCTGGCTTCAGGTGATTTTTTTTCTTAAAACGTTTTGTGACTACCTGAAGAGAAAGAAAAAAAAAAGAAAATAAAATAAAAGAAAAAACAAGGAAAAAGGAGAATAAAATAGAAGAAAACCAGAATGACTTCAAGGTGAGCTTCCAATGACTTCTTGATCTTTTTGAGGGCTCTTGTCTACGAACTTTCACCCCATCTCTCTCTCTCGTCGAGCACCTTCTGATTTCAGAAATGTATTTTATATACTTGATGAATGAAGAGATCAGTTTCCTTTTCGACCGAGAGTTTTCGGTTTAGAATAAATTGGCGAAGCGTTTTCCTCCCTCCCTGTTAGTGTGTTTGCTTTGTTTTCTCCTCCTCCTCCCCTAAGGTAAATCTAGACCGCTGTAATGGCATCTATACATACAATTGGTGTCGTTCAAATAAGACGTTTTATCAAGCGTCTTTAGATCTGCAGTCAGCCTCATTTAACCTCTAAAATTACGCTTAACAGACGACCTTCATTAGCCAAATTGGAAGGAACGTGCGGTATGTGTTAAGCAGCGTCATTTCCACGCCGGTGACCTCCTCCGGAGCGGGCGGGGAGGGGGCGTTGGTGGCCGCGGCCGGGATAAATGTGGGAGCAGCTACACCCCGCCTCCCTCCCAGCCTGGGCACACGGGTGTCCGTGGGCACGGAGCCCCGCGGGCCGGTTTGAAAGCAGCTGGCCTCGGGTTGGCTTGGTCTTTTCCCCTCTCCTGCTCGGAGCGAGAGGGATGCAGGGTTCCTATCTCCCGGCCGCATTATTTATCTGTTACCTTGCGAGCGGGCGGGCAGGACTTGCCGAGAGGGCTCTCGCTGCCTCAGCTCCCGGGTTACCTGTCCCAGAGGACACCAATTAAAGGCACTAATTGGACAGCGATACATCAAAGTCTGTCGCTGAGACTGGCTTCTCGGCGCTCCGGGGGTCCTGTAGGCAGGCTTTTTTTTAGGCAGCGGCGTTGCTCCAGGTTCCCGTGCCGAGCTGAGCGCGGCACGACTCCTCGGGCCCCTTCCGCTGCCCGAAACCCTCGCGTTTCCCCACCCCGGCAGTGCCCGTGGCTGAGTGTGCCCCACGCTCCCCTTCCTGATGCGGAAAAACTACATTGATTCGGGGCTCCCTGTTCCCTCGTGTTGACCCACCTGTGCTGACCCCCGCACGCTCCCACCCATGACACCCACCCCCACCCCTCTCTGCGGTCAAACTGTGGTGGCTCCCGCGGGCTCTTCGGCGAGCCCCTCGTCCTCAGGAGTGAGACAGGGCTGGCCGACCCGCGCTGCCCAGGGGTCCTCGGAGCTCCCACCTCCAGGGTCCGTTGGACAGAGGACGTGGGGCCGGGTACTACCACTCACATACCCCAGGTTTTCCCTTCGGGCTGGGTTCTCTCTACATTGGGGTGAGCCTGTTTGGGGCAGCAGGTGTTTCTCCGAGCCCAGGATCACCCCTTGAGTCTGGGCAGGAGCCTGCATCGGCCGTCCCAGACAGGGCTTCAGTGCCAGGGGGATGAGGGCTCCAGGTACGTAAGAGGTGTTTGGAGAAAGGGTGAGGAGCGGGAGAAGGCAGTTATACACCGGGACCCTGACAAACGAGTCTAGTCTCTTCCCTGCTTTCCGCCTCTTTTTTGATAAATGAAACAGTCCTCCCTGTTCTGAAAGAGGTTTATTTCAACTTTCGTAGAGGTTTCATTAACCCTGAGTTATTCGGAACCTCGGGTTTTCACAGGTGAGGCTGGTCCAAGCCCGAAAGAAGAGCCGGCGTTTCCAGGAGAGATGCAGTGATGCTCTGCCGGCTTCATCCCGAGCCGGGCGGGCACCGCGCCGGGGGGAGGCCGGTTGTGTGCAAGGCTGGGCCGGGGGATTCGCAGAGCTAGGCCTAAAACAGGGCTGCTGGTACACATATATCTCGGATAGGAGCCTGTCAGAGGTAGAAAATGACAGTTCTCGCCGGGCTGAGCAGCGGCGCGGTTTGCTTATTCTCGCAGGATTAAAAGCTGATTTTTAACGTGTCCTTTCTGTTGCCGTCACCCTCAGGAGCAAAGCACCGTCCCTCAGAGACTAGAATGGGTGGCCCACGAAAAAGCACTGGTGGTTGCGCTGAAGAGCATAAGAGCCGATACGGCAGGGATGGAGTTTGGTGATGGTCCCCTTTACCCCCCACCTGCAGCTCCGTTCCTTTCCTCAGGCCGGGGAGGATGTGCAGGGAGAGCGAGGAAGTGTTTGATCATTTACTGCCCACGGAGGCATTTGTTTTTCATTTTGCAAACGCTTCTCTTTAAGTAATTGTTCCTGTTAAGAGTGTATACCTTTCACTGGGCTTTGCCGCGCTATAAATAATCTCGATGAAGATGCAAGGATATGACTTTCACAAGATTGGACAATTGATTAAATCTGTGACCTGCAATTGCGAATAATCTTGGAGGGCTATTTAAACAGATGAAGGCCTAAATTGTCTTGCTTGTATCTGAATTAATTTCTCATTCATCATCATTATGGAGTGATTGGTTCTATTCAGGCTTTGCAGCCTGCTGGAACGAAACTGGATTTAAATGAGACTGTAACACAATTTAAATGCTCCCCAGATTTAACGAGGCCAATCGAGCAGCTGCAATAAACACAAATATTTTTCTAAACAGCCTTGTTTTAAATAATTACTTAATACTTTCATGTGATGTTCTTAAGTGGCAATTTCTGTCTCTGAAGTCCCAGGCACTTCTTTGCAGAGAGGGCAGCAGGGAAAATCACTTTATGTGTTTGCTTTGCGTGTATATATGCATGCAATACACCGATGGAGATTCTTTAAAATGAGGTTTGTAAATATTAGTGTAAACCTGCACTACATTCTTAGTCGTAGATACATTCAGTTTAACTGATTTTTTTTAAAGGGGGGCAGAGGGAGGAGGAAACACTGAATTGGAGGCCAGAGGTTGTGATCTATTTGTTTTCTCGTTAGAAGATCCTGAACTAGCTATCTCTTCTTCCTTCTACTTGGGAGAGAGAGAAGAAAAACTTTCCAAAACAGGGACCAGTTCCGGCGGGGCTCTACCCTGCTCTACCGTACCCGCATCCCTTCCGCAGTAACAGCTCTCTGGGGTCAGGACGGGACCCTCCGGCCTTACAAAAGGAGAAGCGAGAAGATCTGAATGAAGCAGGCAATGTATAAGGGGCTCCGGGTAGAAGGATAAAGTAAAAAGTGCATGGTATTGGTTTCTCTCCCCCTTTACATCCACCCAGGAACCTGATGCGCCTAAATGAAGCCGTTTGCGTAAACGAGACTTCAGCTCATCCTGACTTTGGCTTTACCCCAGGGTGACACCATTGTAAGAGACAGGACAGCGGGCCTTGGGGTGACATATGGTGGAGGGTGTTGTCAGGGGCTAAACTCAGTAGTCAAATAAAGTAGCCAGGCGAGCAGGAGAATAATAGAAAACAAAGGGATCTTTCAGACAGACAAGCCAAAAAGCTAAAGGAGCCGCATGCTTTTCTGCAGGTGCCGACAAATGACCGAACAACCCAGCAGAAAACGTGAAATATGGAGAGACGATTTGCCAGTGATTTAGGCGCTGAAGTACAGCATAGTGCTGGGAAAGCAGATCAGATCCAGTTTAATCATACAACCTTAATAAAAACATATAGTCTGAGACGGAGAAAGTAAGCATCAGCCTCGTTGCTATTTCACTTAATGGTACAGGAGGTGACAGATAAAACACAACAAAGATGGGCTGAGTGATTTGATAGTAAAGGAGCAATTTAATGCGCGAGTTACAGCGCTGCTCCCCGGGATCGTTTAGGCTTAACCCGTTCTCTAGAGCTCATCTTCTTCCTCTTCTGGTCCTCTTTTTATTAGTAGTATTATTATTCAGTTGTTTAAAATGAGCATTATCCCAAACATATGCAGTGCAATCAGCTCGGTCACACTTACAAGAACACGCTTTAATAAGGCAATCAATCAAACGCTAACAAGGAGGGGTGGGAGGGACGGCCTTTAAGAGCTGAATTTGGCTGGCTAGGGAGCGAACCCGATGTAGCACATGGGGTACCCCGAAGACAACTCCGCTCCCGCTGGTGACAAGGGGGTAGGTGCCCACCGCCGGCTCCCCCGGGGCCTCACCTTAACTCCTCGAAGGGTCTCATCCCCGACCAGGGCGAGGCCATGGAAACCTGCCTGCCTGGTGGCAGTGTTCGGGGCTAAAGGCAGAACCTGCTGCCGGCTGGGTGCCCTGTGTCTGCCCTCACCGCCGTCGATGCCCCACGCGTGCCTGGAGCCGACGCCTCGCGTGGGGCCGCGGACACCACCGCCGGCGGCGAAGGCGTTAACGGCATCGGCCCCACGCAGCAAATAGAAAATTTCATTATGAAGTAATGAGTAATTCCTCCCACTGAGATGTATTGTTATATCTTCCACTTCAATTTAGGAGCACAGCGGCTCAATTACCTAGAAAATACAGTCAATTAAAGGCTGCTGATTGGACACGAGGACGGATCATCGATCTTGTACTTTCCAATATCGCTCCAGACACCTCATTTTCCCTCCTCTATTAACTGAAAATACTCTTGGCATTACCGCGACCCGCAGCCTATTTACCTGTCGCAGGCAATCTCTGCCCTGTGACCGAACCGCGGAGAAATTCACAGCCACCTTTTGCCGCACCATCCTCCAAGAGTGGGCGATCGGGAGGGCGGCATTGGAACCGCGAGGAGAGTGGGGACAGGGCGGGCTGCGGGCGCTCCCTGTCCCAGCCTCCCCGCTCGTTAAGGGGGGATGTGCCAGTCACGGGTGGAAGTGGTGATCAGAGTATTGAACGTTGTTTTTCTCCCACACACATCTAGATATATAAAATATATTTATCTAAGTATATATATATATATATTACCCCGAGCGCCAGCAGATGACATTTTCTGAACTCGTCATTTTGCAAGAGCAAACTGGTGCCGCTATCGCAGCAGCAGCCTCGGCCGGATCTTGGCCTGCGTTCTCGGCCCAGCAGGTGCCTATGCCTGGCCGAGCAACGAGGGATCGTGGGCTACCTATGACCCCCTGGTTTTGGTGGATAGTGCTCATCTGCCGCGCCATCCCTCCCCCGACCGCTTCAGCGCTCCCTTCTCCCGGGATCGCTGGGAGGATTGTATCAAGCTCCGCAGCTCCTGTTTTATCGGACTGGTTCTTCTGTCTGATAAAAGACAAAGTAAAGGAGGGGAAAATACTTGCAAAAGCTCGGATGTTGTTCGGCTCTGGCCTTGGACGCTGTTTACAATTGTTATTTCCGGGGGGGGTGGGGGGACTGGGAGGGGGAATCTATTTGTGAATGTTCAAAAAGGGCCATTGGTTTCCATGTCCATGAGGAAATCTCATTTATAAAGGGTGGAACAATCTGCCCTTAATGATTTAAAGACGGTGACTTTGGATCAGGTTTTTAAAAGCTGTAATAAACAATATTTTTTATTGGAAAAAATATATCCTGGCACGCCCGTGTCTCTTCCCTGCTCTCTATCCGCTATAGGGAAAGGCTGCTATTCACTCCCTCTCCTAAGGAGAAAAAGTCTCCGGTGTGACAATAAACCAGAGGCTTCTCAGCAATTTAGTACAAAGTAGATAGCAGAGGTGTCAACACGTCTTTGTTCTGTCCAGCATTTATTTTCCTGCTTGTTGGACTTGTAACTATTAGAAACTGCACGGTGAAATTCGTCTTAAGCAACACTTTTACCCTTTTTTTTTTTTTAACAAGCATGATTAAAATATGAGTGAGAGGCTGTTAAAACATGTCGTTATTATCGGTTTTGGTATTGTTATTTTTGTTGCTATTAAGTTTTATTCCGACATGGTAACAAATTATGGCAGTGTATTCTTTGGGCTATTTTAAAACAGAATGAAATAAGTAATTTCGGTTTTGGAAGAAACCACTATCCAGCTCCGCCCCCGTGTTTTTTAAATTTTAGGTTACAGAAATCCAAGCAAAAGCAATGATGCTTCCTTCTTCCGAAATACCTTCTGAATAGGAGCCGGATGGGTGAATTTGTGAAATAAATACTCCTCAAGAAGGAAGAGTGATCACTGTGAAGAACACGCACAAATGCAAAGATTAGGGATGGAGAAGGAAACACAAAACCCAACACATGAAATGCTGAATTAAAATTAAAAAAAAAAAAAATTAAAGAGACATAATAAGGAAAGGCAATGAGAGAACCAGAGAACTGAAGGCTGAAGTACAAAGGAAGGGAAATCGCCTTTGCTCCAATTTACAGACTGGTGATTGTCTGAAGGAGTTGTGCTCTCTGTCACCTAATCTCTTCCCTTGGCGGCTTGTTAGCGTTTGGCACGGGGTCTTTGCTCACAGAGCATTGTACTTTCGATATTCAAAAATCCTCTTTACATATACATCACTTGCTAATTTCGACAGTGTGTGCACATTTCAGCGACTGATAATAGGACATTGTTATTTAAAGGACAAATAGCTCTGACCCATAAAGAGGCAGGAGCTTGTATTCTTTCCCTGCCAATTCCAGTCTGCCTCTTAAAAATAAAAGTTGGAAGGAAAGAGGAAATGAAATGCTGGATTTCTGCTCACAACGAAGGACGAGACAAGGGAGGGTAAAGAATGCAATTAAACCACGAAACTAATGTACAGAATGACAGGTTTTCTTTATGGTAAAACATTGTTATTCTCTATAGAGACAACTGGATAATACTGCCGAGTTGCAAACCGGAAACCTTTTGGGTTTTTTTGCTGTTTGCCTGTTGTTTTTATTTTCTGGACACTGAGAGATTACATCTTTGCTTTCTTCATGCGCACAAGCCATTTCGTTATCTAGATAGTGTATCTTTCAAGTATTTCAGATTTTCCTTCTCCATCTCGTAGGTTTGTGCATAAGGTTTGTTGTGATCCGCAGAATCCCCAGCCCTCGGGAAGAAGTCTATCCACGGAAAAGAAAGTCCCAGCACATTTTTATAGGTAGCTGGAGCGTATTTCATTCGAGTTGATTTTCTTCCTCCTTCGTGCCTAAATTCCTTCTCAGAGATAAATCACTAGTAATTTCTTTCCTTCTTCGTTTTTCTATTCCCCCCCCCCTTGGAATGTAAATCCTTTTGACACTGAGCTTTTTGTAGTCTTTTTTTCTTTTTCTTTTTCTTTTTTCTTTTTTTTTCTTTTTTTATATTTTTGCTGTGGGTGTCCACGACTGAGGAGAGAACACGATTAAATAAACATGGGCTGTAGGTACATTAATTCGAAGAGAAGTCCGGGAAAGGGACGAGTGTTTAATAACCCTGAGACAAAGGTTTATCTCGTTAAAGGTACTTCTTCTCTCTGGTCCATGGAAACTGAGGTGGCTTTGCTCAGCACAGAGGGCGTGAAAGTGAGGAAGGAGTCAGTCCTGGTTGTGGCCGAACAGGTAAAGTCTGATCCGGAGGGTCTCTGCGCCAGCCCGTTGGACTGGCCGCTGTGGCAAGCCAGGCAGGAGCAGGGGTTGCCCCCGGCGCTGCTGAGTCCATGAGTTGGGGCAGGGTACAGAGAGGGATGTCTGAAGGCGCACAGCAGTTCAGGTCTCGGGTACGGGTGAGAGAGGACCCTGAAGGTATCCAGAGGCCTCAGGGGGGTACTGAAGGGGGTGGCGGCAGAGGCCGATGTGGCGCCGATGCCCATGTGGGAGTAGTAGGGCAGGGGCAGGTGGGACGGGAATGGATACGGCAGGTTCCCGGTGGCTGCCGCGTGGCTCATCATGTACGTGTAAAACGCCGGGTCGGCCGGGTGAGGCCAGGTCATGGCCAGGCGCTGCCGCTTGTCCTTCATCCTGCGGTTCTGGAACCAAACCTGCGGGCAGAGGAGAGGCGAGAGCCGTCACCCGCCGCCGCCCCGCTCCGTCTGGCCGCCGGCCCCGGCCCCGGCCCCAGGGTGGTGCGGCGGATGTGGGTCTGCCGGAGAGCGGAGACCGGCGCCAGCTCTCCCTCCCAGAGGGAGTTGTCATCACGTACGGAGGGATCAGTTAAGCCCCTATAAAAATCTATAGGGGGACCCAGAGGAGCAGCCCTTTTAGGGTGCTTGTTTTCCTTTCTGCTTGCTAGGACTTGTCCTGCTGCCCCCCGCCCCCGGAACCCGGCCAACCGGGCGGCTCTGCCTCGTTGCTGCCCTTTCGCATCCAGAACTACCTGGGATTCTTGCTATCGGGTTTATTTTCATGTGCAAATGTTTTTGAAAAGGCAAAGCAAAGCGAGATGGAAACAAGATCTGCTACTGGCTTCTTCTTCCCTCCCCCAAGAGCTGAGCGAGATTTGGACTGAACCGAAGAGAGGATTAAAAATAATCTGCTAGGGAGAGCTCAGATTAGCGGCGCTGGCCGGGATGGCTCCGGGACCCGTGTCCCCTCTCCCGCATTGCTGCAGGGTGCGGGCAGGGCCAGAAAAGGGGCGGGAGGAGGGGGGAGCTGAGAGGGAGGGTTATGTTGGCGAAGTGCTTTCCCGAGTTTTGCAAGGAAGTTTGGCCATATAGATTTATATCGTGCTAATTGGAAACATGTCCGAGCTGCGTGTACCTTGATGGTGGTTTCTGGCAGATTTAAAGCAGCCGCCAGCTCACATCTCCGGGGCCTGGACACGTAATTCTCCCGGTAAAACTCCTTCTCCAGCCGGGCGATCTGCTCGCGGGTGAAGGCGGTGCGGTACCGGCGCATCTGGTCGCTGGCGCTGCAGGCCAGCGAGCCCTGGGAGCCGCCGCTGCCTC
>VZRL01006980.1:563092-584386 GCA_013397895.1 Origma solitaria | reverse complement strand
TTTTTTTTTTTCCCCCCCTTGTGCCAGGAAGGAGTATATGAAAAGGAGCAAGAAGAGCAGGCAGCTCCTCCGACGGCTCCGGCGCGGGGTGCTGAGACGCGGGAGGTTACCCCCGCCTTCCTCCCGCGGGCAGGGAGGAACCCACCGGAGCAGCGGCCTCCCAGGTGGCCGGGTGGCATGAGCACCGCCCCGCTCCTACCCTGCCGGGGGCACGGCTCCGCAGCCCGCGGCTAATTCGCTGGTTCTTTCAGAAATTACGTCATCCTCACCATCAACCTCCCTCGAAGTGGAGAACATTTTGCCCAGACTAACTTAAAACTCTTGGAAAACACGCCCAGGGAGAGAAACAGCTATTGCAGGTATAACAGGCGAGGAACTCAAACAGGTCCTTCTAGGGAGGTACTCCGGAAAGCCGCGGCACATGGCAGCAGCTTGGCCGGAGCAGCTTGGTACTCTCTGCTGCTCTCGGACGGTCTCCAAAAACCCGTTTGTCACAGGCAGCCAAGGGTTTAGACGTGTGGAGCCAGAATACAATATAATGAAATAAATACGCTTGTTTGCTTTAATCGCGTTTGTTGACTTCTTCTAGGACATTATATGATCTCCCCGTTTAAATCCGTGGTGCGTGCTGTATAACACATCTTATCCCGTATGTACATACATATATATACATGAACACATATTTATGGCACGTCTGCATGTGTTCTTCACGCTCTCGTTCTTCCATTAAAATCCAGTTTCGAAAAAACTGCTCAAATCCAGACAGACTACATCTATGCACCAGTGCATACACGCCTTTTACTATGGATACACAGCAACCTGTAGGGGTTTGTCATTTCCAGTCCACAAAACTCGTTTTGAATGGTTTTGGTCTTGCTGCCAACCAGCAGTAAAAAATAAAAATAATTTTTTTTTTTTTAAAAAGGGTATAATTAATAATCAAAACATGTGGTAGAAATCCCACGGGCTGCTTCTTTCTCATTTAGCAGCTTTCTTACAATATTTCTAGCCCCGTAGGAAACACGAATGACTTTACTGGATGAACATCCTTCCCTGGGCAGCACTGTGACAGGATGGTTCCATAGGGAACACTTGGAAACACCTTTATATTTGAGGGTTATTCTCAAATATAAAGGGGGCTATTATCCTCCTGTACCTCTTCCCTCAAGAAGAGGACCACGGGATTCAGCCCCCGCCCATGTTTTGGGAGAGCTAACAGCAAACCCGAATCCCTCAAGAAGAGGGGTGCTTCCCCTGGCGCTGGGGGAGATCCGACGGCAGAAGGGCGATGGGACCCACCGTCGCTAACGCCCACCCCCAGGGGTGGAGTAACATTTCAGGCACTGCAGCTCTTCAGCAAAAGCTCAACCTATCCTACGGAATCGGAAAAGGGAAAAGGGAAAAGGGAAAGGGAAAGGGAAAAAAGGAAGGGAAGGGAAGGTTCGGGAAGGTTCGGGAAGGTTCGGGAAGGGAAGGTTCGGGAAGGGAAGGTTCGGGAAGGTTCGGGAAGGGAAGGGAAAGGAAGGGAAAGGAAAAGAGGGAAAAGAGGGAAAAGAGGGAAAAGAGAAAAGAAAAAAGAGAAAAGAGAAAGGAAAAGAGAAAAAAGAAAAAAGAAAGAAGAAAAAAGAAAAAAGAAAAAAGAAAAAAATTCTCACAACTTGGAGAGAAGAAGCAGAACAAAAAATTGCAAGGGAAACCTTTCCTGGCATCCAGGCTGGGTGCAGGAAAGTCACTGGAAATTGAATTAAAACTGAGAGCGTATGCTTCAAATCACCCTCCAGCGCGGGGAGGGAACATGCCTGGCGGCTATAGAGGGGAGAATCGAGAGGTGGGGACTTCGCAGGTTGCTCCTTCACTGACGGTCTCATCATCCATGGATTTTGGACTAAGAGATCAAACCGCAAATGCACTCTGACCGAGCAGCAGCGGGCTCCAGGCAGAGTGGGCTGAGCTGGCTGCTCGCTGTGCTCCGCAGGACCGCCGCTCCCGTGGCAGAGGGGAGGCACCGCCCGGCTTTGCGGGAGACGGGGTAATGTTAATTGCGTGGAGGTTATTATCTCACACGTTCCCCCAGCAGAGACAACGAGATCGTTCGGATCCTGCCCCCGGCCCCGAAACTGGCGGGGTGCAGGCAGGAGGGTGCAATTAAGCCCCTGCCGTGTTTTTCCCCCCGGGCTCGTCACGAAGCGGCTCTGGTGGGCGAGGCGGGCTGAAGGCAGCGCTGCTGGCCCTGGCAAGGAAGGAACGGGGGAGGCCCAGAGCCCGCAACATCTCCTGGCCCTTTCCTCCCCAGCCCCGGGCACCGTGCTACAGGGTAAACCACCCCTTTAAACCCCGGGCTTCATCCTCTTTAAGGGGACATCTTGCAAGGAAGGAAGCAAACCAGTTTCACAGTGGCTTTTGGATGGGGAAAAGTAGGGAGAAATCTCCCTCCTCAACCCTTGTCCCCCTCACACCCAGCTGTTTCTGGAGCTATTTCCCACACTAGTCCCCCATCCTGGCATCCAGGGGAGGGTGTTCCTGACTGCCCAGGGACATATCTGACCAGATACCCAGAACTCCCAGTGTAGAAAAGGTAGCCACTGGTGCTGTAAATATAAAGAAACCTATGAAGATCCCATTCTCCTGCAGCTATGGGAGAAGCCCTGGACAGGTAGACAGGATTCAAAACCTTCCACTTCCCTTCAGTAAGATGCATGGCCTGCTTAGCTGGTCAGCAGCATCCTCTTGGCCCAGGAGCACCAAGGCTATAGTCCAAGACCCAGGCTGCGCTGCTGGTCCCAGCACCCATTTTCCCAGAGTCTGCCCTCCTTGATCTCCATGAGATTTGGGTGTAGTGGCATAAATTTCTTCTCTCTCCCATAAGTCCTTCCCCGAATGCCAAATACATCAAGCCAGAAATGTTTTGTTTTACACTGCCCAAAAAAACCCTGATTTCCGGAACACTGGTGGGGCTGGAAAAATTTCTGCCCTTGGGTTGGCGTTCCCAAGCAGAGCACAGAGGGGAGGTACCAAACCATGTGTCTGAGGTGGCTGCCACACGCAGCACAGAGCAGAGCAGCTATCCTCCTATTTAATTTTTTTTTTCTAATGACCACATCACCGTGTGTGCTTGTATAAATCCTCAGTGATTTCACAGCTCCCCGTGGTAATACCACCAGGCTGACTCTTATGATTTCCTTCACGCCTGCACAGTTTTAGATTTATTGGTCTCTTACATACTCATTCACAGAAATAAAAAGGGTGGGAGAGGAGAGGACTTGATTTCTGGCTTCTCTCTGAGGTTTCCATGCCAGATCCGTGCAAGATCGAGGGCTTTGGAAATGTGGGTTTGTAAATCAACCCCTTAAATTATTGCACCCAGGTTAGGGGTTTAGGCACACACTCACACGCATACATGCACATACAAAGTCACATCTTATGAAGGGCTAAATCTATTAAAGTGCATGTTGGAAAAAGAAAAAAGAGACCCAAAGACCTTCAAACCCCCAAAAACCTGAACACTCTTGAAAGAATCTTTGCACGGCAGATGTATTAATCCCATCTAATAACCACTCCAGTGCCTCATAGGTCAAAACTCTTCCAGCTCTAAGAAACTTGAACTTCATGTGGATTAGGATGAAATCAAATGGATATATCAACATGAAAATTGGACAGTGGAAGAACAGCTGCTGAGAGGACCAAAGGGCCTGATTTTCCAAAGGTTAAGTCCCAATTTGGCCATCAGGCACTGAAGGGAAACTAACGCATACCATGATGATGACAGGAAATCAGGAAAGAAGTGTCCTAAACTTGATAGTTTTTGAGTAGGGGGAAATACTCAGCTTGTCTCTCTCTGCAGGAATATTACTCACTCTCTTTACTCCTCAGCTGCCTGTATGTCAAGTACTTTCCTGCTGATAGTACAACATTTAGAAAGAACCTGTCTCTACCTCCTCCATAAGAAATGTCTCTGCAACAAATCTCCATGGGGTAAATGCCCCAAAAAATGTCAAGTGGGTCTTCCTCAGATCTCTGACAAATACAGGGAGGTCTGCATGTGTCCCAGTGAAAACAATTGGAAACACAAGCCAGTTCCTCATTTCTGAGACAGGAGCATATGTAGGAGTTAAGGATGTTCCAAATGAAGATGTGGTGTCTTCCAAGCCCTGCAGGGAGATGAGAGGCACCAGTGTTGCATGAATAGTAGATCTGCTGTCCACAGGCTGTATTTTCCATGGCATCAAGCCTTCACACTAGTAAGAGATCGTTCCTAAACCCAGTAATCTCCTATCAGCACGGTAGAACTGGAGTTTCCAATGTGTAAGTACCTGCCTTTAGATGCACTTTGGGTGCAGTAATTAAAGGATTAAGCCTTCCTTCTCTCTCTGCCATCCTGTCTGGAAGTCTTTGCACACCTTTAAGAAGAGTAGAAGTTAATCAAAGCAATTCTCATGATTTGTACGCCTCACAGTCATACAAACGGGGTGGGCATTTGTATTTGTATTTGTATTTGTATTAGTATTTGGCTAACCAACACCTTTCAGAGTGTTTGCATATATAATGACACCAGAGCACCAATTTTCAGGTGTTTACCTATGACAAAACAGAGAAGGTAGATCTGACCTATGAACCAGGGAAGTTCACAGAGTAAATTGTACTTTGAAATATGTGGAACTTGGGTGACAGCGCTCAAAATACAGACTGTTCTGGATGACTGAAGGGTAAAGACTTGTTCACACATGGAAATGCTTAAGAACGTCCACACAGGACTCGTTGTTTCACCTCAGATCCACACCCCATGTCAGCCCAAGGTGAATTTCCTGGTTAGACAAACCTGAGCTGCCAATTGCGATAAGGAAGAACACAGAAACTTGTTCAGAACAAGAATGTTCACATTTGGAAATACTCTGGGAGGGCAATTGTATTTTAAACTCAGGTCCTATCTTAATTTGCATGAGCTTTCAAGAGTCGACGCTCATTAGCACAGTGTGATCCTTTCAATAACTCTCGAGTTCAGTATGAGTGAGTGTCTTTTGTTGGTTTGCACTAAGTTTATCTTATCTAAATCTAGATGCAATTAAATGAAACTAAGATGAGCTAAAGGGCTACCATAAGTCTACATGTAGATTCTCATCTCAAGCCTCAACCCAGACCACTTCTGCACAGAGGCTGGATATAAAGAGTTGAAACTAATTTATTTTGGAGTCGAAGAAGCCTCATACAAGCAGGAAAGAGCAGGTCACCCCCAGTGTTCCTGACAGGAAGTTTAAGCAATGATGATGTGCTCAGCTGTAAGTTGCCACCTCTCAGCAGTGACAGCACAACTGATGAACACAGCGCCTCTTAGTCCATTGCAATGAAATGGAAAATAGGATTATAGAGACCACTGCTGGAACACACTAATTAGTATCTCTAATTCCTGAGCTGTGACAGCTTTGCTGACAAGGCAGAAGAGCTAGTTACCTTCAGCTGCTTCACTCACAGCTACTGCTATTAATTAACCTAACATGATTTCAGTTTAAATTAACACACCAGGCTGAGGAATGGGCATTCCCCTTTTTTACAGCTGGAGTGAAAACACCGGTAACCAACTACAACATCTACATCAGCTAAATCCAAGGCAAATTATCAATCACATCCCTCAGTGAAATGCTGTATTTTGTGGATGCTCCTGCTTATGTACTCATGACACTTAACATATCTCATTTCTGTATAAACAGGTTTTTAATCATCTAGAGGATAATAAGTATCCTGAGTTTATGATGGACAAGGAATGGCCATGTCCCATATTGAAAGGTTTAACCAACCATTATTGTCGCTTTGCCTACGAAGCTGGATGGGCAAAACCTTAGTTGCAGTGACAGGGGGTATTGCTTTAGTCAAGGCGGAGATCCCCCACAACAAATAGCTTCAATGTTGTGCATGTTCTGGCAGCCCTTGTTCTCCCATCATTTCTGACTGCACAGTCTCATAGTGCAGCTCTTCCATGTAGCCCATTCTGGTTAGATCAGAGAGAAGAGGCTGTGGCTAGGGCCGCTCACACGTTTTATCCTGTTGTGCAGGGTATTGCAAAGCTGCTCTAAAACATGCTAAATCACATTCCAGCAGTGCCTGATTCTGTGATGCAGATTTTGGGTGGAACTTCATGACATATTTTAGCCATTTGAAAAATGGATGTTTTTTATCTTGATTAAAAAAAAACACTGTTCCAATGTCACTGGAGTGTGGATGACAAATTTAGGAGGAGAGTGGGAGCCAGGAAATCTGGAGTTTTCTTCCTGCCTGGCTGCTAGCTTTGTGGCCTTGGGCAAGTCCTAATCTTCCTGAGTCCACTTCCTAGCCTGTAAAATTGGGCTAATATTAGTTACTTCATGGTGATGACTGCAGTAGTGATCAGCCATCAGATTTTTTAATGGAAAAAACCCCAACTTCGAATATTATTGCCTGTAGTATTTTAAAGAAGAACAACGTCTCTGTCATTCATATCAGTATTTGAGGATTATAAGAACAACCCACCCCTTTACCCTATTCATCAGAATTGCTTTACAGTACTCCTCCAAGAGTCTCCCCCTAGAAAAGGGACAAATCCAGTTTGTAATCCAATTCATCTGCTTAGGGGCATGCCAGGCATTATACAGCTTCTGTAAAACATCTGAAGTGAAATCAACCCAGTTGTCATTACAGATTTTAACTGGAAGAACAAGTAATTTTTTAATGACAAGGTTCATGTTTTTCTCTTGCGCTTCTATTTTATAACAATTTATTCTTCTCCCCTGTTTTGATCTTGTTGAAACATCTTCTTGCTCTCTCTCAGGAAATCAAAATGAAAATCCAAAAACATTGCAGCTTAACCATTTATTTAAGACTTTCTCATGAAAAGTTCTTGCCGTCAGCTCTGTTCCAAGCCACTTGTGCCCTTAAGCAGACACTGTTCATGTAAGCTGTCTTGTGTTTCCAAGTCTTTCAGTGTTCACCCAGCTCTTCCTTTCCTACATGTAGATAGAAAACTCTCAAGACCAGGGGACATCTTGGTGGTCCCTGCTTTATCTACACTCCACAGAGTCCTGTTTACAGTGTTAAGGAGTGACAGTAATAATAAAGATGAAAAGAAAAAGTGATCATTAGCCCTAATAATCCTCAACATTGGAGGAGCGACTCGAGGCCTCCTACTATGAGCCTGCACAAAGCCAGTCTGGATTTTCCTGATCCATATGGAGGATCAGGCCCATTCTGGATCAGGGTCAGTGCAGGCATTCCTGGCCACCCTACTTCTGGTATTTTCTACAGTTGGTAGGAATCTGAATCAAAGGGCTCAGCCATAGTTCTGGTTCTTTAGAGGCAGCAAATATTTTGTCTGCAGCACCACAGCTTGGCTCTGTAACACTAAGTAAATCTAAAGTATAACCCAAACTCTCTATAAAAGTAATGTAAACCTCCAAGATCTATAGCCAATGCTTTGCACTCTCTAATGTTCTGTGGTAGATTTTATTGCAAGGCTTCACAGAAAGCCGTTTACCTACACCCACATCCTGGGTAGGACAGTGTTACCTGACAAGTGTCTGTCTGGAGGAAGCCACAGCAAAGCCACTGTAACCAACATTTTGTGGAAAACAGTCTTTCTTATTAATTCTGTAGGCTCTGGTTACTCCCATTCCATTTTCCTGATTCCAGGCCTTCCCTGTCATTGTTACCATGGTGCCCCTCTGCCAAAAGGCTGTAACAGAGCCTGAATGACTCATGTAACAAGGAACTTCATGACAAGGAATGACACTGCCCAAGTCTTTGTCTAGCTTCTCCGCAGAATTCCTGACGCTGGTTTCACAGTATCACATGCGTGGAAGGTCTGACCCTGCAACACCCGGCCAAAAAACATTCCATTTCACACAAATGCAAGCAGATCACTGCAGAGGGACTGGCCTGGAAGACAACCAGTAACTTGTTTGGAAAAAGCATTGCAGTGTTGCGATGTGACCCTCTGATATGTCTCCACCAGCTGGGAAAAGGAACCCTTCCAGGGACATGAGGTGCGTGCAGAAAGGTGTTCAAGCCTTCGGCTGTGACCCGGCTGCTGTTACAGGCTGTGGGCAAACATGCAATTCATCCGTCATCTCTATGGCTGTAGCTGATCAAGGTTGCCGGGTTTGCATTTTTAACAAGGCACACGCATGAGCTGAATATAAAATTGAGATAGGAGAAGAGAGAAGCAGCTGCAGGGGCTGATGACCACTGATCCTTTCCATGTGAGGGGGTAACCTTTGGTAACCCTGGCCCCATGTCATGTGACAGGGCCAGGAAATAAACCCCGGGCTCTTACCAGCACTCCTGTGCATTACACCTTTATTGCAGTGATGACAGGTTGATGGCTACACTGAAAGGTTCTTTTCCTTTGGGGAGTCCTGTCCAATGTTCAGCTTTATCCGTCCATAAATGCTAAGTAGTGTAGGGTCGCTGGGAAAGGTTCCTGCTCCCCCTTCAACCCCCGCATCTGAAGACTGTGACTGGGAAAGGGCCCCTCACCTGCCTGTCAAAAGCCACTAATTCACTGTCATCATGGCTGGTTTTCTCCTCCCTGGAAGTGGAGAGAACTTACCTCTGTGGAAGTCTTTCGGAAGGATCCTCCTTCTCTCTCTCCCTTTCATATCTCATCCCAACTCAATGTAGCAAAATGCCAGCCAATTCCTGTGTGATTTTCTTAGATGTCAGGAGAGAATATTGCACAGATGCTCTCATTTCAGATAAATCCTCTTGCTGACCCGAGATCATCTCCTTAACATTTTTGATAACTATATTAATAAGGACTCTTAATAAGCTGCAAGGTTACTATACAGAGCTGATGAAGAGGTAGCGGAAAAAAGGAAATCAGGAGTTAACTGAAGAAAAAAACAAACTAGGAAGAATGCTAATCACAACTTGTGAGCTCACAATTTTCTTGAATGCTATTATTCTTTCTTTTACTCCACCCCTCACAGCCTCTAGCTCTCTTTTATTTACCACTCGTGGGAAAGGTAAGCTGACCGGCTTGATAATTCTCAGCACAACAAGTGGTACAAACGAGTTTAAACTGGAGATCCTAAAAGCTTTCTCTTTGCATAAGACAAATTTATAGCTTGGAAACTAAATATTTGTTCAAAGAACTGTTGAAGGTGTTTGAGCACATAGGAGAGATGAAATGGCAGATTAAATATTTCATTTACATGCGATATGCATGTCATTAAGTCCTATCT
This sequence comes from Origma solitaria, assembly GCA_013397895.1. Taxonomy (NCBI): domain Eukaryota; kingdom Metazoa; phylum Chordata; class Aves; order Passeriformes; family Acanthizidae; genus Origma; species Origma solitaria. The sequence goes on along the minus strand of VZRL01006980.1, from coordinate 575,180 downwards.
TAATTCTTCACCTGTTTTCTGAAATCCTTTGACAAACACAAGACATTTCACCTCACTCTTGTTATTTTGAGTGGCTTTCGGGGTCATTTAACTATTTTGTGTTGCTGTGTGGAAGTAACCTAGGAAGGGTGCAGGCTCTAGTCCCTAACAGGAGCGCCACCGGCTGCAGGAAGGTTGATTCCTTCTTTAGCAGACATTTCCAACACACTGCTACTGAATAAGGATGCAACTTCACCCAGGAAACCAGATCTGACTCCAGTAGGCATGTAGATGCTCTGTGGATAAGCTCCATAGGAATGTCTATAAATAGAACAAACAAGCAAACAAACAAGCCAATGGCCCTCCCTACCATAGAAACTCAACAAAATTTCTTTGGTGGGAATGAGGTTTGATGATTTTGGGGCTTCTAGGTGCTCAGTGCAGTGTTTACTTTTGCATGGCTCTGATATAACAAAGGCTTTATCAGGCTTCAGGGTTTTTTGGGTTTTGGGGCTTTTTTGGTAACTTGCTGAGCTACCATGAAACTGTGATCAACAGTTCACTCAACCAAAGCTGCACAACAGTGTGGCAGAGATCCCTCCTGTACACACACTTGTGCACACACACACATACACACCCCATTTACCCTTTCTACTTCCTAGCAATACTATAGAAGAGGAGAGAACACTTCTGTGGTGTGACAACCTCCCACAGTCGGCCTTCAGGAGAAATATATATGTTTATCCATAGGTTCAGGTGATGATTTCAGCATACAAATGACATGTAAACATGCAAATTTGTACTTCATCTGTAGTTTATTAGAACAAAAGGTATTCCTTACTTGTAATTCTAATCGAAAATATTAAAACAGTACCAAATGTGAACATTAGTGATTTTCAAAAAGGGTTTTTATTCTTTATGCCCTAAATGCCTAAACTTCACATTTTGACGTGGCACACAAGCTGTGATCATAAAACGTGTTTTACTGGGAAGCCATGTTTTCTTCTTGCGTATCAGACTTATTTTAATTCATTCTGGGTAGGTTCCAAGCACTGTGTTAGAGATTAAAGGCAACTGCGCACCCCAATTAGCAGCCAGCCAATTCTAAGCAAAAATATTTCTGAGGGGCGAGATGAAAGTGGAATAATTTCTGTTCATTAGCAGTAGAGAACTGGGGCAGGTTATTTTTCACTAAACAGTTATACCTTGATTTTGAGCCCCTCAAGATTTAAAATGAGTAACCACGTTAAAATGAAACTCAGTGCAAAAATACCCCTCCAGGAATCGCTTTCGACAGAGCAGTCGAGCTCTGCAGTAAAAAGCACACTGACTAGTAAAATGTCACGACTGTTCACGGCTCCAAGATCTCCGGCAAAAAAGTCTAGCTCTGGGGCACTAATCTCTCGGTCTTTCATGCAAAACTTTTCAACTGCAGTCGCGGTGGAGGCCATAAAAACTATTGCTTCCCTTTAACCTAGGCAGCAGAAAATTCACGCTGTTCTAGCGGGACAGTCAGCCGCGAGGCTGAAAAAAGTCGCGCTGAGAAGGACTTTACCACCACTTTCAGAGTATGATTCCTCTGTGAGAGTGCAAAGCCTGCCTTGTGAACTCAGTAAACTGGAGAAGTTTTTCCCTTTGGAGTAATATGGAGTTTATCAACTAAAAATTGAGCAAATAAATCTCAACACTGTATTTCAGGTGTGTGTTTTACACCTGAAAGACTTGTTTTAATTTTCACATTTTCACGGAGGCCTATAAATCCTACTTTTCACCCGCCAAACCTTCTGAGAGGAAAAAAAAAGTAAAATGGGAAAGAAAAAAAAAAAAAAGCAGCGTCGGCCACAGTAACACAGCCGGGTGAGCACAGCCCGCCCAACCCCGACGCGGCGGTGATGGGCCGGGAGAGCCCCGCGGTGCTGCTCGCGCTCCGAGCGGGAGGGCGCGGGGCGGACGCTGCCCGGCGCGGTGGCCATGGGCAGCCCGGCCACCCATAACCTCGATTGTCAGACGGCTCTGCTCAAAGCAGACCTCTCCCGAATGCCTCGGCCTTGGCCATCTTATTCCCCCTCCGCCACCCCGAGATAAATCGCCGGCGCCTCCTATTAACTTCCTAACGAGCAGAAAAGGGGAAGGAGAGTCAGCCACCCGGGTTAAACCACCCCAGGATCCCGACAGAGACCCCGATGAATTATTTATTCACTGTCATTGTTTTACTGGACAATATTCTCTTTCCGAGAAACTGGGCGTCTCGGCTGCATATTGTTTGGAAATATCTTTGAAAATACCCCATCTGCCCCTCGTTTCGCCAATAGTAACACCTCTTTGATTTGAAGGAGAGAAAGCTCAGATCCTGCATTTTATTGAAACCAGCGGAGGACCTTGGGAGGAGCGGGGGGGGAGGGAGGAGAAAATGGGAGGGGGAGCAGGGTTGGGGACAGCCGTCGATCGGCATTAATCACACATCCGCTTTATCAAGAAGAGACAGCGCCGATGCGTGCGGTGCACATGGTTCGGCGGCCGCGGTCCCCGCATCACCTGCGGCCGGCAGCTGGGCCCTGCCGGGCAGCGGCGGAGCTGCTGCCACCTGAACGGCTCCGCGGCCCGCCCGCCGCCGGAGTCGAGTAACACGCGGGATTACAGACTAGGATGAGCCTATAGATGCAGGTTTACCTCCGGCTCGCTGGGGCGGTTTCTTGCTTGGGCAGCCAAGGGAAAGTACAGGGATGCAGACTGGTTTCTGGGCGGAAAGCCTCGTTTGTAGAGTTGAAACTTCAGCATTTCCCTGGAAACATTTCTTCATGAAACGTCCTTTCAAAAACACACAAAGCCCCTGTCATCTACAAACACATCTGCGGGTGTATAGGCGTGTTGCCTTGTACACGTAAATTCAATCATATGCACATCTCTTCCTCGTGTAAGTGAACTTCCTGCTTCCAGAAGATTTCTTCAGTTTGCCCTTCTCCTTGATATGTCAGGCTCTACCCTTAATATCAGCCACGACAGTTTTTTGGGGCAAATTCTGAAGGAGAAGAATTTATTCGTCTGAAGTAGCCGCTGCCTCTCCACTGAAAATAACACAACGTAATAATTGCAGGACTGTGTCTTCAGCACAAATCCAAGCTCAGAGCACAGCCCACATCCTGGTCCCTGTTTCGGCGCCCCGTGAATCGGGCGTTTGTGTTGGCCTATGTGAGTGCTAGTTATTCCGGACTGGACAAAAGTCTCCCATCAGCTCCTGAAGGCGTGACACTAGTGGGAGCAGTGAAAACGCTTCCCTGTGGGGTCCCTCGTGACTAGCATGAAGGGTAAATTATCTGCCGGAGCCGGGAAAGGGAGAAAGAGACGGGAAGGATGGGCAGGAGACACGGAAGCAAGGATCGTGCGTGGGACCCAGCACAGCAGATATCTCGCTCGTCCTTGCGGGCGCACACACACGCACACACAGACACAGACACACACACATGCAGATGTTTCGCGCTGCAGTGCCCGCTCCCAAGACCTATGCGAGGGATATCCTTGTGGTCGGCTGGAAGGGTTGCCCACCGCCACCCCAGGCCGGTGCTCAGCGGGATGAGTGCATCTCGCTGCCAACCAGGCTTTGCCCTGCCCCGCTTCCCCACCTCAGGGGTGCAGCTAAAGCAGGAGAGGGTAAGCAGGAAGGCCCACCACCCGATCCAGCTAGCACAGAAACTAGTTGGTACACATATATATATTTCTTCCCGGGCTGTTGGGATGAGGCAGAAGTGTTTGGCGCTTACGTTTTCCGAACTCTCTCTTTTTTCGATATTCGGTCCGTGACGGTGTGATCTGTCTTACTCTGCTATAAAGAACACAACACTAAATTGCTTCTCTTTTCATAGCTTTTCGAGTATCTCTCCTTCTCGCAGATTAAACGAGCGGCTGCAGGAAAAAAATCACAACACTGTGAAAGGAATAAAACTCTTAAGTCCATAAAGATGAAATGTAACAAGTATGTTGAATACATAACGCTGCTATATAACAGTTTCAATTAGTTGAGTAAGTCCTCTGTAACGTCTTGTAAAGGTGTAAGGACACGTTTACAGTAAAAGCAACATAATGTTCTCAACTGTACGAGTTAATTATTTCCAGATTTTTTTTTTTTTTTAAGTGAGTTTCACAAGTAAAGGCTCTGTCCGGGTATAAAACAACTGATGTATTTTTCCAGCACTAAACATCTTGAGTTCATAATGAGAAGTGGACGGGAGAACGGACAGTTAAATAATTAGACTTGGGGATTTCAGAGATGAAAAAAAAAAAAAGAATAAAACAAAAAACGGCCTTTTGTCTTTCGGGGAGCCGAGATTATGGCGACCGTGTCTCCTTCCCTCATGTTTATCTCTTCTCAATAGCAACAGTACATAAAGCAATAACGCCTCCTGGCACGGCCCGGTCACGGAAGGCAGTTGTGTGTAACCAGCGGCCGGGAGGGAGCGAAGAGCAAAGGCTTCCTCTCGTACAATTCACGAAATCACGAGAAATTTTGCGAAAATGCTAATTCGGCACTCAACGCCTTCAAACTTCTGGAAATAGAGTAAAGTCTCAGGAGTGTCGCGGGGTCCGTGCACGACCCCAGATCTGTGTGCCAACAGCCTTGCCCGTCCAGCCCTCGGCGCCCCCCACTCTGCCGGTGCTCCCGCGGAGAGCCGTAAGTGCCGGGTCATCCTCCACCGCCACAGGGCTGGGGCAGACCCCGGGAGGAAGGTGTCGATACTTTTCTGTTCCCTCCTGCCTTTCCTCCAGGGCTGACTGTCCGTTCACCGTCATGGTTTTTATGCTATAAAGGTTGCGAGTACTTTGTTCACGAGGAATTGAACTTGCTCCGGCTCCCGAGCAGAGCCGAAATCTCACCTCTTCCCCCATGATACTGCACTACCTAGCTGGACTCATGTATTTCTAAACACACCCCTCAAAGCGAGCTGCACCAACCCACCTCCCTCCTGCTAGTTTTCCCTTAAAATTTATCTCATATTTAACCATATTTTAGTTTTCTTAGGTGTGGGTGTAAAGTCTCAGCCGGTCAAAGAGGAGATGAAAGGGAATAACAAAGGTGGATGGGACTTCCCATGCTTAGACCTTTCCTATGACTGAGTTCAGGACCCAAAACTCCATGCGAAAGGCTTGGCTTTAGGTCCCTGTGCTCCACAGCTTACAAGACAAGAGTAAGCTAAGGCTGACCAGGGATCCCACGGTGAAAATCAAGGCAAAATTTGGTTGTCACTAATTTTGATTGACAAACAAAAATTCCTTTTTCTTTTTTTTTTTTTTGGTACGTGTTCACCCGAATTTGTCTGATTTAAAACCAGGTGCTAGCAGCAAACAAAGTAAAGAGTTCCGGATTTCACTTGAAGGCGCTTATATTATTTGGTAGAATATTTTGTTCATGATGAACCAAATTCACTTTGGGTTCTCACACTGCACCGAGACGAAAAAGAAAGTCTGCAGATTACTCTTTTTTTTTAAAGCAATCTATTATAGCATCACTGTTAACAGAAAGGGAACATACACGTAAACATATATATATTAAAATCTTGTTTAAATTCCTGTATGGCACTTTATGCACACACATATTCCAGCAGAGATAGAGCGGTGTTTAACAGCAAGGAGCATTTTCCCAGTCCTGTGGGAAGTCTGGAGGTACCTCATAGAACTAGAATCCCACAAGCCTTGATTTTTGGGGTCCGGTTTTCTGGTTTTCTCCTTTTTTTTTTTTTTTTTTTTTTTTTTTTTTTTTTTAAATAAGGTAACAGGAGAGACGAGTTTTTGATATCTGTAGGTAAAGTATATTTGTGCTTCTAAGGATGAGAAGACTGGAAACGTCTCTCTGAGTTGTGACTGGGATCATATATTGTTCTAAATTAGAAATGTCAAAGTAAAGTAATTTACCACCTGGATGTCCTTGACTTGGGATGATTAAAGTTTAATCCGAGGTGTGTGCACAGTTTTACCGCGTTATTTAAACACATCAAAGGTCATAAAAGGATTCCAATAGCATGAGTTGCAGACCAGAGAGCTTCCTCTATGGAGAAATCCGTATTTTATTCTAGCCAAAACTCCAGCACACTCTCGAAAGAAAATAAGAAACAAAGAGGACAAAAAACCACTCGGGATGGTAGGGGGAAAGGGATTTAATTTCTCAAGGGGGTGGCAGGCTTGAAAGAGGCTGGAGGGTCGGGCTCTGGAGGATACACCCGGGAAAGGACAGAGCTTTCGCCTACCATTAGCTGTGCAGACATCTAGTGGGAAAGCCTCGCCATTGCAGCCCGACCTCTCCGCCCCGCGGGAAGGAGCTTACCCCGGCTCCTCGGAGTCAGCGCTGCCCTGNCGCGGAGCGCTGCTGCCGCGGCCCCGCCGTGCCCTCGGCCGGGCTGCGGCACCGGAGCTCCGAGTGGCGACGGCGGCGCCCCGCGGCGCGGCCCCCGCTAGCCCCGATTGGAGGCTCTCAGTGCCAGTCCGGCCACGCCCGGGTTCTGCTCCGGCGAGACCGGCCCCCGACCGATTTCAGCCACACAGGGGCGACCCCACAACCTGCCGTGCTGCTCTGCCCGGTGCCTCGCTCCCTTTGGCACGGGCGGTGCTCCAAACCCAAGCAAGGGTACCCACCCCCCGCAGCCTCCGGGGCTCTGTTTACACTTGCAAATCCCTGATGGTTATCGTCAGCAGGGGACGGGAGCCTGCCCCGGGCCCCGGCGGGGCCACCCGAGCAAGCCGGGACACGCGGGGCACTGAGACCCCTGCGGCTCCGGCGGGACGGCGGACACTCGAGCTTACCCGAAAGAGTTGTTGTTCCTTTCTGGGTCACAGATCTCAGCAGGGGTAGGCAGGAACGACAGGAGGGGGGATGGGTAAACCGCACGTAGAGCTCGGCTCCAGGCTTCCCCAATGCCATGGCAGAAAGTCATGTTTTCGTTTACGCCGCGGGAAGAGGACGGAGTATCCGGGGAAAGTGGGAGAGGCGAGGGAGAGGCGTTGACCTTGAGTTTTAAAACGTGTACTGGCACTATAGCGATCCATGATTCCGTGACCGGAGGTCCCACGCTGTCCCCGTCTAACAGGTGGCTCCTCTTTAGGCACGACAAAGCGCTTCTCTTTGGGCGCTTCCAAGCTACAGTGAGACCGAGCGCCAGGATTGCTCCTATTTTGCAGAAAGCTGGGTGGATATTTTATTAACTGGGTGTTCTCCTTCCGTTCCACCTTCCTTCTTTTTCTAAGGAGTTCAGATCACTCCAGCATCTTAGCCGGTACCTTAATCATGCTGCAGCTGAGATGTGGGAAGTCCCATCATCTGCCCAAAAAATGAGGATGCTCGGAGACCTCCAACTTGTGAATGCTTAAACTGTTGTTCTTCCAGCCCACACGTTTTTCTCTGGGTTTCCTTTTACCAGATGAAGTTTTTCTTGTCATTTTATTCCCTTAGTGACTCTACGGAAGCCACATTTTGATTTCCACCCTAGGTATTAGAAATCTCTTCTGATCCTAAAAAGCCATAATCTTCCATAACCTTATTTTCTATTCTTTCCTTTACCATTTCCCTCTCCCTGAAGTTGCCAGTCAGCTACCATTCCCAAAGACTTTCCTGGCTCGCAGGAATGCTCCTCACCTCGGAAGCAATACTGTCTCTTTGGATACCCAGCAAGGCAAAGAGACATCTTGCTATACGCACACAGGTTTGAATTATTAGGCTGTAAATTTCGTACCGTGATAAAAGCTTCAGCTGTGTTGTTCAATATTAAAGTTTTTGGCAATAGCATCACTTGAGTTTTTTACTTCCTTCAACCCCCGCCTCAGACCTACATACCCCTCTCACAGATTTCTGCAAAAATCTTTCATGTTTTGTTTTAATATCCCATATATACGTTTCAGGTTTCTTAGCTGGTGTACAAATAAGAACGGACATATGGCAAAAACATTTGATGTTTGAAAATGGGCAGAAGATACTTGCTAACCGATTTCCGCTGTGGAGTTATATGGGATTCTCTTTTTATATACAGGCAACTTTTATGTCAGCTAGGATATTCTTGCTCACAGTTTTTAAGGTTTCGATCCTGTGGTTGTTGCTTTAAAAGGTGCTACAATCCATAGCACACACAGCCCTCCGATAAATGCAATTAAATCTTAATTTTCTGATTGGGATACTTGTACACATAATTTCACCTTCCGAGCCAAGTGGGATTTTTTTTCCTCTTGCCATGGTCGTGCCATCTACTGAATATAAGACCTTGATTGAAAGCTAATTACGAAATTACAATTACTTGATTAGCTAGGCACTGTCCAAACTTCCTAGGAACCTCAACATAAATTTCTGACATTTTAGTGACTCACAGAGTAGTCACAGACTCGGAACCCCTCTCCCTGCAGAATCACGCTAAAATTAATAGGTCAAACAAGCTCCGTCTCCTTTATTTGCCAAATATTTACATCACACAAAGTGGTAATGACGTGTCTGTTCATGCCTTCATCAGCTCACAGTGACATTATTCCTGCGGTAAATCTTCCTGACGGATTTGGGAGCTGGCGTGCTCCCGCAGCAGCAGGTGGGCTGCCGGGCCGGGACAGTGGAATGTGCCTCCGTTGCTCTGGTCCTCACACCAGTGGGATCCTCTCAACCTGTCCAGTTTCTCATGTCTGCACACACAGGTTTCAGACAGGATCCGCGTCCACACAGCGTGATGGACTTCTCCAGGTAGAGCCCCTGGGCTCAGATTTTGTTGACCTGGCAACAGTGAGAAACAGCGTTCGGCAGATATAGATATTTCTGTGAGCAAAGGCACACCAGCCTTTATGCTTCCTTTGCCACACGACCTACGATATGTAGCTTTGTGTTACACCCAGCTGTTTTGGGGGGGAAGAGGGGGGTCAGTTTCTTCTTTTCCCTTATCTTTTTTTTCTTTCCCTCTCTCTTTTTTTTTTTTTTTTTTCTGTTTAGGAGGGCGGTGTGGCAGCGGGCCGAGCCGGGAGATGACAGAGGATTTGACATAGTCCCCACACGCATCAAGAGAAATTGCAAAGAAATATGGTCTTGTGAAAGTGGATGACAATTGGTAATTGCTGGCAGGCAGCGAGTATCTTCCCCACAATGGGAAGGAAGCGGCTCCGAGCGAGGATATTGGCTCATTGGCACGAGGGCAGCTACATCTGCAGGAAAATGGCCTCGGGTTGCGTGCGAGGGGATGGGGGAATTTCTTCCTTTAGGTATCTGCCCTAGAAGACCAGGGGGCATGGTTGGCTAGAGCCTAACCTTTATTGTTCAGCCGCTCATTATTTTGCATGTCAGAGGGGTTGCTGTGAAACCACTCCCTTTTCTCTGTGCCATTATTGGACTAAATATACTTTGGCTCCCGGGATTTTGCGAATTGTCTTCGGAGCGTGGGAACCTTGGCGTGTGCCCTCAGCTGCGCTCCAGTCCCTTGGCACCAGCCTGGCTCCTTCTCCCCGGGTATCTCGCCGAAGGCTCCCAGGATTGCAACAGGATTGCTTTTGCTGGGCTGAAACCATTGCCGCTCTTCCCCCGTCCCTCTGTCCATGGCGAGGGTGGAAGAGTTCATACCCCCACATCCACTGCCACGCGTGAATTTGGGGGCACAGGATGGCAGTGCCAGACGGTGCCGGTGGTCTGCCTGATGGCCATCCTCAAGAACTCCAACCCGGCGCGCCCAGGCAGATGAAGTCCGAACACCAGATGAAAAGATCTAAGTCCAGGCGTGGGCAGATGCGAACCGCTGGAGTCCGCTGTGTGTGGGTTAATTAGGGTCTGACTCCGCTCCCGCCTTTCCTGGTGAGCCACGAGTCTCAGTTTTTAGCTGATTCCAGAGTAAATAACATCATGGAAGTATAGTCAGCTGTCGCGTATGTAAGAATGGGATTTAGCCTTCAACAGAGTCACATATGTAACTGCTTATCTAAAAAAGACATAAAATACAATAAGCTTTGGAAAAATTCATGATTCAGCAAAAAGGGCTTATCCAGAGATGCAAGTTATCGACTAGTCTGCATTTGGCTGGTGTTGTGTTTAAAGGAAAACACTGTATAATTCCTATTTAGAAAATGTGTTCACGGTATGGATAGAAAGACATTAGTTCCATCTAACATGAAGAGTAGCAAATGTCTTTTGTTATTAAAGACAGCACGTATTATATATACCTGAGAAATATATTCTAGGCGCTAGAAAGCATTTTCTAGACCCCGGACTGACTGGGATTTCACCAAATAAACGTTTAACAAAAATGCGTGTGCTCGGTGAAACGTAAAGCTAATCAGAGCAGGCGGGATCATATCACGGTATCGAGTAGCGTTCTACTGGGAGATGGTTGGTTGGTCCTGGGAGCACCCACGACATGGGCGAAGGTCATTTAAGCAGTGCTGAAGACTCAGCCGAGTCCAGCTGCCTCTTTCTGCTCGAAAGTGATCACAGATCCGTGCAGATGGTGCGTTGCTTTTTGTGAAACATGTCCCCAGGGCTATCCCTGAGGGGTCGCACCCACGCAAGAAGAAGGCTCTCGCCAAGCCAGAGGTGGGATGCGCTAAGGGGTGGGAGAGGACGCCCCGCTCCCCTCCTTGCTCCAGTAGGACTCGGAGCGGAGGGCGAGAGGCACGTGTGCGGTCACACAGACACAGCAGTAGGGCGAGGGGACATCGCAGTCCTTCCAGGTGTGCGCGCCTGCTGCCTGTGGGTGCGGATTCCCCACGGCGCTGACGGCCACGCACCTCCCTCCTCACCCACTGCCGGCAGAAGCCCCTCCATGCGCCTGCAGAGCAGAGAAATACCAACAGCCAAAAACCAGCCCTGTCCGTGCCAGAGAAAGTGGAAGGAGTCATGAAGAGGTCCCGAGGCGGGGTCCACGGGCAGGAGCCGCCAGCCCGGCCGGGTCGCCGGGCACAGGTGTGCGTGTGCCTCTGGGCGGCCACCGAGCCGCGGCCCAGCGCCGGGCGGGCGTGGAAGAGCCGGCACGGGCCTTGCCTGCGGGGCGCGGGCTGAGGGCAGGGCCAGCCCCGAGGCCGTCCTGCAGCCACCCGGCCTGCTGGAGGAGCCAGAGGGAAACGGGACGGCAGCCCCGCGACTCCTCCAGCGCCCACTCGGCGCCACGTTTGACAGAGCTGCAGGGGTTTGCCAGATCCAGTGTGGTTTGGGTTTGGTTGTTGGTGTTCGGGGCTTTTTCCCGTCTCCGCGGGCAAGATTTCCACTCGTGGCTCAGGTACCTTGCAGCTAGAGACAACCTCCCCTCAGTGCTATGAGTCCCATACCTCTTAAGATATTTCTTAAGACAGCCGTGATTACAGCCCCGGGTATGTACAATCTCAACGGAGGAAAGGGCTGAAAAAGTGAGGAAAAAGAGCTGTTAGACAGAGCCAGACATTAGAGATAAACTGCCTCCATCAAGTCAATGTTTTAATCACTAAAACCACTTCTGAAAAGGGAACCAAAAAACCCTCTTGAAGAATGTACTCAAACAGCTGTCTTCCAGTAAAGGCAAACATGTCCAATGTTTCCTGTAAGATTTTTTTCTCTCTCTCCCCCTTGGTTTTTTTCTCTAGATGCCGCGCACGGACGTCTTTAACACTGAGAGAGCCTCATCGTTTCCCTCCCTAGGTGAAGACACGGCTTTGGGTTTAGCGTGGGAAAAAAACCCCAAAAAAAATCCAAACCAAAAACAACAACACCCCGAAACTCTTCAACTTCTTGCAGAGAGCAGCAGCGTCCACTCCTGTCCCTGAGCCCCCCTGGTCGGACCTAATGTGTAAATGTCACGCTATTACAAGAAAGTTATGGCACGAAGGGCTTTTTGGAAACGCTTTCTCTCGCATTGTAAAGGAAAGAGAGACTTGGGCTTCTCTCCGACAGCTTTTCAAAGGGAAATAAAACAGCACAAAGTGGGCCTGAAGCTCAGGAAGAACTTTTTTTTCCTTCCCCTAATGAAAAAGGTGGAGGGATAATTTTAATTGTAATCAGGCTGCAACGATACGCCATGTGATCATGTGGTAGCAATTATTACAAGCTCCCAGCAGAAATAGAGAGGATATGTTATTGTAGCTTACTGTACCCTGCCTTTCTTTTCCTTTTTTTTTTTTTTTTTTTCCCAAACTGTGACCCCCT
>VZRL01006980.1:549973-563085 GCA_013397895.1 Origma solitaria | reverse complement strand
GGTATTTTGTTTGAGCTTTCTGTCCCCTGCCTTTTTTTTCTTTTTTTTTTTTTTTTTTTTTTTCCCAAAAATGTGACCCGCTGGTAGATAAGACGAGAAATTAATTTACCCTCAAAATGCTGAATCTTGAAAATAGGAGGATAAACCAAACAAAATAAAGGAAGAGTAACTTGAGTATAATTTTGTTATCTGTTACTACTACACCTTCATACTAGAACATTTTCAACTAGAAGATGGAATCGACCTAATAAACTACTGCACGGCCAGCCAGGCCTCCTCGCTTATCAGAATTTAGTAAGAGAAAAATAAAAACTTTCTCGGCACCCTTTGTGCTAGCGAGCAGAGCTGACGGCGAATAAATCCATCTCAGTTTGCATGGCAAAATTAATTGAAATTGTGAGGGGGGGGCTTTATCACTGTGTTCAAGCAGCCTGTGGCTGCGGCCGGCAACGTCTCCTCATCACTGCATTTACACGGCAGTTTGAGTTAAATATTTTCTGTGGACTACTAGCATCTAATGCCAGGCTTCAGCTGCTTTCACCCGCCAAATATAAACAGAAAGCTATCGCACACACCCCCTCCCCCCCTAAAATACTACGGAAAAAAAAGTAAAGCAAAGCAAAACAAATCAGAAAAGACACCTTGTCCACGAGACAGATTTCAGAATAATTCCCATTATAATTTCTAATCACATGAAATACATCCAGCGTGTTTTCTGAAGCTGAAATGTATTTTTTTTTAATTTAAAAAACAAAACAAAACAAGACACGAAACCCAAAAAATCCCACCGAGTGAAACGATCTTCTGAGACATGGCTCCATTAAGATTAGACCGTGTGCCACACTTCGGGTGAAAGCAGTGACATTGTTTTCGAGCACACCTTTTTCATAGGAGGTGCCGTCTGAATGTTTGGGTCGACTGAAATAGGTAGGTCGGTATCTAGTCTGCGCCTGAGGATTTTTAGAATGCCTTCGCACACTTTCTCGAACTCTTCCCCTTTTGCATTTACTCTTGCAAATTCTTCTTATTTTGTAATTATCACAGCACCCCCTTAGCACGCAGTGGGAGGGAGAGAGTTAAGATGTCCTGCGAAACTCGCTCGTAAAGCTGCTCACTTCCATTAGAAACACATGAATATCCTGAAACACAAAGTGTATTTAAAACGGACTCAGGAATGTTTATCTCAATCCTTGATGCTTTAGAAATTGTGGAAGAAAACAGCGGTGACAGTCCTGCTCCAAATTATCCTTCTGGCAGGTAAATTTCATTTGCTCATGAAAATCAAATTCGATTAAGGCTCTTGCTCCTGCTATCACTTTACTCCCGCGTCTTCCAAGAATCCTGAGCTCTGCAGGATGGAGATTATTATTAGTGACTAAGATTACTCTCTAGCTCCTCCATTATCAGCTAAAATATTCTAGAGGGTTTAGACGGATTTGACTCCATGACAAACTTCTATTTCCAGCAATCAGACACGATTTTTTCCCTTCATGCTTATTAATTAGCTCTAAGCAGCGGATGGAAAAGTAAGAGTGGTTTTCTTTGGGCAACAGTTTGAGGTTGGGTTGTTTGTTCTTGTTTAGTTTTGTTTTTTCTGTATTCGTAGACTGTGATTAACCTACAAGAAAACAGCGTTCTCCTCAGTCGGGCATTCCCGCGGCAGGGCTGCGGAGGGTGCATGTGTGTGTTATCACACAAAGACTGGTCTGGGGAGAAAAAAAGCCTTTTAGATGCTGAGCCGACAAACTCCATATTTGCAAAACTTGTCTTTCAACTTAAAGGATTTCTGGTTTCTCTAAGAGAAATCTTGGGGCCTCTTTGGAAGAGAGATTTAAAAATAATTTCTATTTTCACGTTCAAGGCCAAATTGCTGCAGTCTTCACTGGCTAGATTATGCTTAGCTTCTTGGCGTCAGGAACACACACAGTGACGGGTTTTAAAGCACTTGTAAGGGCCAAATTCCACTCTTGCTTACACCTGCGAAGTGAGTGAAGTGTGTCTGACCAGTCTCAATGCAACGAGAGAAAAAAAGCAACTTAAGCATTTTGTAATACCTGAGATGAGCATGGCCGTGTACCGCGAGGGGTGACTACCATCAGTTAGAAATTGCCTGTCTATGAAAAGATTCAGGACCTTTTAAAATCCTGCCACTGATTATGGTTGTTCATCGTCCCGCTCCCCAAGGAATTAATATTCGTTTTAGAGGAAATGATTCAACAGATGCATTTCTCTCCAAGTTGTTTCACACTCTATATAAATGCAAAGCAGTTCGGATGTTTGCATCAGTTCTCTTGGAAATCTCTATGGTTCTACCACACACTTGTATGTGCTGTATTCTAACTTTATTTCACACGAAAAAGACAGAAAAAATATTTGGAAGAAGCTTTGATTGGTCTGTAGGTTGCATGTACGGAAGCATTTAATTATCAAGTAAGTTTTCCAATGATATGGAAATCAATCAGTGGCTTCAAGTAAACTTCTTGGTTTTGGTTAATTTGTCTAGCTCATCCCAAGACTTACGCTGTGAAAAGTAAAAGCTATTCCACAAGTGGCAGGGAATGGTATATGTTCAAGGCAAGGGGGTAGGCTCGGGAATATTTTTATCCCCGGTATTCATTACAGGGTCCATGATTTTCAAAGAACATCTGTTCTACTCGATGCCTTCAGTCCTCACGGTTGCTTTCTAATATTTAATGGCAGATACCAATTAAGGCCGGAGGAAATTATAGCTGGGGAATAAAAATTTGGTATCAGAGGCATCAAAAATAGTTGACGAGGCTTTTCTCTTCTCTCGGTGTCAATAATTTATTAAAAGTTATCTACATTAGGAAAGTAAAACAACGCGTGGAGTCCCGTGTCCGGCAACACTATTTTTCTGGTGGTGGATACGCACCCTGCAGATGTCATTTTTGCCTATTTTGAGGAAATACTCCCATTCCCGAATTCCTCCTCACATCATGGCAATCGGGGAAAGAGGACTGTTGTGTTACTGGGCTTATCATTAGTGAAAAGTACGGCCTTCTTCCGTAATTATTAGAGCTCTAGAGTGAGAGATGCGAAGAAGGGAGAAAAGTAAACTCTCTGATCTCCCTTTTTCCTTTAGCACACAGGGCTGGAACAGCCCCAAGCGGGTAAACACAACAAAAAAACAACCACCAAAAACTCAGCAGACCGGATGCCCCCCCTTGTCCCCCGCCCTGACACCCCCACACACTACCCGTACAGTTTGCGCTGGGGGCTGAAAGCTACGGTTTCACATGACTTCTCCCTCCTTATGGAAAGGAGCTTGAAAAGTAGAGGCAGATAAGCGAGAAACTCTCTGCGGCTGAGGGTGAGGGGAGTTTGGAGAGTGGGGGCGGGCTGGGGAGGGGGGCAGAGGGGAGCTGGAGAGATTAGTGTTCTCATGGCTACCCGCTTTTTAACAAATCAGACAGATCTTCGGGCTGTGAATGACAGTTCTCACATTGGCTAGACTGCAACTTTCAACTTGACCTTGGCCTCTAGCCGTGTCTAACCCGTATGTAAAACAGCGCTGCCCCATGGAGCTGCCTCCTTTCCCACTTCTCCTCCCTCGTCCTGCAACGCGATTTTCAGAAGCAGTCTCGAGAAAACAGAGGGAAACAAAACGACCCAATTCACGCCAGTCAAGCAATGTTTGGCTGGGGGAATCCACAGGTTTCAAAACTGGAGCCTGAAAGAAAAGGGAAAATATGTGTGGAATAAATATTTGCTTTTGGCCATGAGGAAAAATGCGGAAAAGAGTATGCGAAGTTAAAATGGGAACACTTTACCGGCTACAATGAAGGAAAAAAGCGGCTAAATGCTGCCAAATTAGCAGGGGGATGACAGCGACTTCAGGTATCCCAACTCATGGCACGGAAAAAGCACCTTGAAAAAATATTCTTGGGCGCCAAAGGGCTATTTCTCATGGCTGGCAGTTCTGCGCTAGGCAAGGAAAAGCCTGCTCGGTAACAATGTACGTCCCGGGATTGCTCTGCGCTTGTAGCCGTGAGGGCAAAACAATGCTACAACGTCAATGGAAAGCACAATAGGATAATAAATACGCCGAGCTGTCAGACTCAAAACAAAGCAACACGCAATTGGGGGAAAAAAATTAGTTTTCAGGATGGGAGTATTTGTTGCTGTTTTGTGCACACGCGTGAGGGCTGAGAGCTGTTAACGATGCGATGAACGCTGCTTTAGGTCAAGTTTATTGATAGCTCAGGGATGGTGTGTTTTGGGTTCAAGGTTGTGCACAAAAAGCTTAGGGGAGAACAGCATCCACGCCGGTGGGAGATACGTGGATATTAAAAATTGAAATTATTTCATGCTATGAAAAATTTATCTCGAAAAGAGAACGCAGTTGTATTTATTTTCTAGCATTCACTTGCAAAGTGGTACGGCCTTCAAAAAAAAAAAAAATTCAACAGATAATGCATTTTACTTTCCCAGCACACACACACACACACAGACACGAAAAGCGCCATGGGTCCGTGCGCACACCATACAAGCCGAGGGGATGCTTTATAGCCGAAAAGATTCAAGTCGAATCGTAGGCCCAGGGATTTATTTTTACAGCAACAAAATACAACAGAATCGCGATGAATATCTAGTTAACTCTCCCGCTTCCCAAGCCCTTCCTAAAA
The DNA here is from genome assembly GCA_013397895.1 of Origma solitaria. Lineage (NCBI taxonomy): Eukaryota > Metazoa > Chordata > Aves > Passeriformes > Acanthizidae > Origma > Origma solitaria. The sequence goes on along the minus strand of VZRL01006980.1, from coordinate 558,439 downwards.
GATAATAATAAATAAAACAGGGATTTCCCTGCCTGTTCATCTTATCTGACTTCTGAGACTTTGTGGCGAGAGGAGCGAGATGGGTCTTGGGCTTTCGACGGGCGGGAAGGAAGGAGGAAAACACCCAGAAAAGACCCCGGGCGCCTCCGTTTCGACAGCCTTATGTGTCCCAGCGTTGCGCCCGGGGAACGATTCTCCTCCCTCAGCTTGCGGTGGGCTCTCCGCGTCACCCGGACAGGGCCCCGCCAGCGTTCCCCGGGGAGAGGCGGCGGCTCAGACCGGCGGAGGAAGGGGGTAGAAGGGGTGCGGCTCATCTTCCCCCCGAGACGAGGGGAGACCTCCGGGGTTTCCGCGGCGCTCGGGACTGGGAGGGCTCAAGGAACGCGGCGCAAGGAGAAATCAGGCGGGGTGCCAGGGGGAGCCCCGCACCTCGGGGGGTGCGCCGCTGCAACAACGGGGCCAAAAAGCTCACGCCTCGGTGGCGAGGGAGGGCCAGAGGGAGGNGCCGTGCCCGCACCCGTGCCCGCGCCCCGGGCCGGGACCCGGCCCCGCGCGCTGATTGCGTTATTTAATTATCTCCACTTTATTCCCTCAGATGTTTATCAGCTGCTTTGCATATCACGTGGGGGCAGGCGGGCCAATGAGGGCCGGCCTGGCGCGACGCTGGCGCGTCAGCCCTGGTCAAGTCCGGAGATTGAGTATCTCTTTTTTCAGTCTTTGGGGCTTTTAAAAAAGAGCCACTAGTCTCAATGAGGAGCGGGCTATGACAGCCTCCGTGCTCCTCCACCCCCGCTGGATCGAGCCCGTCATGTTCCTCTACGACAACAGCCTGGATGAGATCAATAAGAACATGGACGGGTTTCACGCCGGCAGCAACTTCGCGGCGGCGGCGGCGGCCAACCCCTGCCGCAACCTGATGGCTCACCCCGCGCCCCTGGCCGCCCCCAGCGCCGCCGCCTACACCTCCAGCGAGGCCCCCGCCGCCGGCATGGCCGAGCCCACTGTCAAGCAGTGCAGCCCCTGCTCGGCCGCCGTGCAGAGCTCCTCCGGCGCCGCGCTGCCCTACGGCTACTTCGGCAGCGGCTACTACCCCTGTCGCATGACCCACCACAACGCCATCAAGTCCTGCGCCCAGCCCGCCTCCACCTTCGCCGACAAGTACATGGACACCTCGGTCTCCGGCGAGGAGTTCACGTCGCGGGCCAAGGAGTTCGCCTTCTACCAGGGCTACGCCGCCGGGCCCTACCAGCCGGTGCCCGGTTATCTGGATATGCCCGTGGTGCCCGCCATCGGCGGCCCCGGCGAGCCGCGCCACGACCCCCTTCTCCCCATGGACAGCTACCAGCCTTGGGCCATCACGAACGGGTGGAACGGACAAGTGTACTGCCCCAAGGAGCAGAGCCAGCCGCCTCACCTCTGGAAATCCACCCTCCCGGGTAATACACCTGCATGGCTCCCCTTGTCCCTTCTTTTCATCCTGCCCCGCTCGCCTCTCCCCGGGTATCCCGCCGGCAGGGCTCCGGGATAACCCCCCGAGCCGACGGCTCGCCGTCCCGCCCGCCGGCCCCGGTCCCATCCCGCCCCGGTGCACACATGTCCCAGCGCCGCTGGAACGGCACCGGTGCCGCCCCCTGCCCCCCGCCGGCCCACGGCACATCCCGCCTCGCCTGGCCGGCCCCGGCGCCGGCCCCGGGAGAGGAAACAGCTGAAAAGGGCCGCGGGAAGGTCTGTGGTATTATTTTCCATAGGCCATGAAGCACGCAAGCTGGGTAAGTCCCTGCAGCCCTCGATCCTCCCCAGAGTCCCTGGCCGGGCTACGTGGGGTTTGTTATTATTTGTCTGACTGACAGAAGGGAGTCTTTCCCTGCCTAAAAGCTGTCTGCGGCGGCCAGGAAAGAGGAATCCCCAATGCTGAGCCGGTCTTTAGTAGCTAAACCGGAGTGGGGTAGGCGGAGGAGTGCGCTCTAACCGTCACCCTTGTACCGCTTGAAGATGTCCTTCCTAACCAGTTCGAGCGATTTTCTAACGCTTCCCTGCATGATTTTTCTGTTCCAGACGTCGTTTCTCATCCCTCGGATGCGAACTCGTACAGACGTGGAAGAAAGAAACGAGTGCCTTATACAAAGGTCCAGTTAAAAGAACTCGAAAGGGAATATGCTACAAATAAATTCATAACCAAAGACAAGCGGAGGAGGATATCGGCGACTACAAATCTATCAGAGAGACAGGTCACAATCTGGTTCCAAAACAGAAGGGTCAAAGAGAAAAAAGTGATTAACAAATTGAAGACTACCAGTTAATGGATTAAAAGTGGAGAAGCAGTAATTCAAGAGTTTCAGAACTTTTTTTTTGTGTGTGTTCAGATTAAAGTAATTATTAATAATAATTAAAAAGGAAAAAGACAATGAACCTCTTCTTTCAGAACAAGAGATCTGTATCTTTGGAATTATAGCCTTTCCTTCTTTTTTTCTTTTTTTTTTTTTTTTTTTTTTTTTAATATTGCTGTAGCAAAATGGTGAAAATTGACAGTTCTCCTGAAATCCCAAACAGCAAGCCAGTATCACTGACAGACTGTAAAGCCCACATGCCCAGCTCCGAGAGATACACTTTCAATTAAGATACGTTTTTCTGAGAAACTTGTAAATATTCTATGACCTTACTATTTGAAAGAAGACCCTTCGTGGCCACGATGCAAGAGCTGGTTAACGTGAGGAGGTCGATGTGGACACATGATCTGGTTTTCTTCCATTGCAATCCAAACTGTATGTTGAATGACTGCTCAGGTAAACCATAGAGAAAAAAATTACAATTACTGTATGTTTTTAAACAATGCATTTAATGTCAAAAATTAATAATAAACCTCGAAGGTACTGAATAAGGATTTCAGAGACTTCAGTAATGAAGGAAGTTCTGTGGAGGATCTATCTTGACAGTAAATTTAAACATCACAAATTAGTGAGGATAGAAAGGAAAATATTTGCTTGGAGATGTCTTTTGGTTTTATTTTTTATTTTCCACAGATGAATTCTTGTCATCTAAACTGGGGGATTTTGTTTGTTTGGGGTCTTTAATTTTTTTTTTTTCCTGCAGACCATACAATAGATACATTTTAAAGGACTCTGCCTATTTTAAACCTGAAATAATCTTCAAGAATTAACATTCTAAGTCCCCGGAAAATTTTAATATTTGAACATTGGCATGTCTTCACAGCAGAAAAAAAAATGTCCTGGGAAAAATACCCAAGAACTTTGAACTGAAATACATTTTTTTTCCCAGAAGTATTTTATGTAATCTATATTTGATCTATAAGTAATTAGTCGTTTCTCCTTGTTTATTGTCTGTTATGAGGCCGCAGTAGAATGTTTAGGGATTCTTTTTGCAGCACCTTTTAATCCAATCAGTTATTTCAACCAGCACATTATTTTGTTTTTATTCACTATAAGAAGCTATCTTGTAAATAAAAAAAAAAATCAGCGCACTGTGAAAATGTACTTATGCACCCTTTTTATATATTTCTACTGAAAAAATGAAAACCCAAGACGTGTAGAAGTATAGTAGTATTAATACTGTTAATAAAATAGTCACTGTAATAAAACGTGAAAGAAATACTCTTTATTTTTTCCATTCCTACGTGCATTTAATAGAAAAAAATTAATGTATCAGTGTTAGAATTGTAATACTGTTGTCTTTCAGTGTGTAGCTCGTGTATAGACGGTGGATTTTGTTTTATTTTTCTTGGCGGTGTTTATCTGCGGGCAGGCACGCCTGATAACCAGCGTTCCTAAACTATAAATGTTTCGGTAATGTTAAACAGTGGTTTTGCAGCCGCGCTGGGGGCCGGGGGGTGGAAGAGCAAGATGATACAAGCGCAGCGCTGCAGCCCTCGCTGGGAAATGGAGGCCGGCGGCCGACCCCTGCGATGGGGGCACGCTGCCCAGCCTGCCGATGCCTCGACGGGGAGGTGGGGGGGCTGCGTGGCGATGACAGGAGGGGGAAGGCCCGAAACCTTGACCTTGAGGGGAAAAAAGCCGATTTGTGACCTTGACTTTTGACAGCTCCGAGAGCCGGCGGCATCCGCGGGCCGACAGCGCCACCTCGTGGCCAGCACAGGGTGGCGTCCGCACCTGGCCGCGCCCGCGCAGCATCCTGCCCGCGCCCCCGTGCCCAGGCCACCGCACCGCCCGACACGGACACATCTGTGTAAAATACGTCTGGACTTGCAAGGCAGAGCGCGGAGCAGGTTATGCTTCGCGTGCTCTCTCTCTCTGTGGAAGTGGCAGGACACCGGCGAGGCTGAGCGGGAGCTGACCCTCGGTGCTCCGCCGGTGCCCGGCTGAGCGATGCCGGGTGCGGTGCCAGGAGCCGCCGGCGGGCCGGAACAGTGAGCGGCGGGCGACTTTGGTCCGGCACAAAGAGAAGTTTGGTTTAGCTGCCTGTCTCCGGTGGTGGTCTGTAGCTCTAATTAGAGCTATTGGGGAACCTTTACGGTACATTTAGAGAATATCATATACCGCGCTAGCTGTGCTCTTCTAGCCTTACATTTCTGAAATTCAAAAGGACCCACCTCTGCAGGGATCAACGTAGAGCGATTTCCGACCCTCAGATCTGACTGTAACCCATTCGTGCAATAACTGACATGAAAACTACCTGCAGGAGCAGGATTTATTTTCCAGGAGGCTTTCGTGTCTGGCGCTTTGCTCTTACGTTCGGGATTTTAGCCTTCCCGCCGTGTGCGGCCGTGCAGGGGCTGTGAACCGCTGTGGTTTCTCGGGCTGCGAAGCACTGTGGTTTCTCAGGCCGCGGGAAACCCGCGATCGCGGAGCGTGGGAATTTCGGATGCATCCCTTCGGAGGCCGGTCAGGGAATTTTTGAGCGAGAAATCCCGTCCTGCTGCGAAAATAGTCTAGGAGTGCCACATTATTGGCAGGCGGTTTCCAGACCATGCAGTCTGGTTGTGCTTTGGGGTGACAGCGTGTCGGCCCTCCTGTGACAAGCACCCGGCCTTCCAGTGGCCTGTGGCACCGTGCGGGGGACCAAGGGCGCAACACCACGCGGGCAGGGCCTTGGGGTGCCCACGGGCGAAGGGAACCACTGGGGAGCTGGTGGTCTTCACTATCTCCTCGGTAGCCCCGCGGCCTGGGATTTTCAGCGGAGCTGGAGCAGGCAGAAAACTCCTGCGCCGGAGCTGCTGGAGCTGCGGGCAGCCTCCCCTTCCAGTTGAACCCTGCTCGGAGGTCTGGGGCTGTGGGCTGGTGACGAGGACCTGTTCTCCCACTGGCCCTACCTGCTGTCCAGAGGCTGTCTGCCTCGGCTGCAGGCACGGGACGGCCGCCTTTCCACCGCCTTTCCACTTGCAATGCTTTCTCCTGAAGTAGCAAAATTGCCTGACGAAGGCCACTAGTAAATTACACTTGTTCTTGCTCCGAGTGAATAGTTTTGTTTATCCCGTTATATTTCACAACCTGTATAATTTCGCAGTCTGTGCAATTATTGCGTGAGACTCCGCAAATTATATGTACTGCAGGTCTGAGTTGGAGGGATACAGAGGACTGAATCCTGCCTTCCTTAGTCGGGATCTTCTATTTTCAGACCATACCCCAGAGCAATATAATTCAGGGACGCCTTGAAAGAAACCCACAATGAGAACATGGCCGACATTAGTATAATTACAGCTTTTTTTTTTTTTTCCCAAGGTACATTTTAATCGGAGCTAGCTTTTGAAGATTACGTTTTCACACTGAACTATATACCGTTCAAATTTGCTAAGCATTTCAAGACTGACTGTGGATTAGCGAATTTAAATTCCCACTACTGTTCAAATAGCTCAGCCGCATATATATTTCACAGGGTAAAAAGGGAGCGTTTGACTCGCGATAGCTGGCAGGAGTAAGGTAACATTTTGGATCCGACCCCTGTTACCATGTAAGTCAGCGTCGAGGCTCCGAGGCTCTCGTAGGCTTTAGCGGGACGAGCAGGTCATGTTTCCCGGCCCTGCAGCAGAGAGTCCCCGCCAGGGAAGCAGGACCCCAGGCCAGCGGCGGAGCCCCCGCACCTCACCGGGGTGTCTCCCCCAAACCCTCGGGCGTGCGGTGGTCGCGGCGGAGGTTTGTCGCCCGGTGCCGCGGGGAGGCCGCTCCTCGCCGAGCCGCTGCCTCCTCGTCGGACCCGGCTCGAGGAGCCTCTCGAGAAACATCCCACGGTGCGAGCGGCTGGGTCAGGTGAGTAAAGACAGGGAGCTCCGTGCCTTGCCCTCTAGGGCGCCGAGGAGAGGGGACTGAGGGGAGCGGAGGTGCCCGCCGGCCGTGCGGCGACTCAGGGCACCAAGACTGTGGTGTCTGCGGTTTTCCGAGTCACGGAAGATTCACTATCCGCAGGCTTTGCGTTCACTCCCGCCCTTGCTTCCGTCGTCCTGCGTGTCTGCCTACCCACGGCTGCACCCACGCAGCTCTCCGCGCCTCCATCCCTCCATCCCTTTGCCGGGGAAGATGTGGCCTCGGAGCGCGGGGGAGAGCGGGCATGTAGGTGTGTGTGTGTTCATGTTATTTATTACCTTCATTTACCGTCCAAAAGCTGTTGGCACATACATTTTCAAGTACAAATTGCTGTTGTAGTACATATTCCCCTCTCACCAATCTGCCGCCAGAGTCCTAAAATACATCCCTAATACGTTTTACAAGTGAATGTATCACCAACGAAAACAATTAAGCAACGTGATACATTAATTCACGACGTCCGTCTCTGCACGGGATTCTGAGAGAATTATTATTTATCTTCCCCGCGTTACAGAGAATATTTTAAAATGGTTGGGGAGAACTTACTGTGCCTAGATTGCTGTGTAGAGCTATACGCGCAAGGAGTTTTATTTGCAAACGTTAAAAAAATGTGCCGGAAGAAGGATTTGGAAGGAAAACAAACACAAAATTTAAAAACAAAACGTATGTAAACATAGTACAGTCTTTATTTTCTCAACTTTCCTTGAATCAAAAATGTTAGGTATAATATTTTAACAGATGTGGAGAGAGACGCAAGGGACAGAGGGAGCAAGTTATTACTGTATATTTAGTATATTTATTGGAGCACCAGTATCAGAGCAGCGTTTCATTCCTGGTGTAAAACACACTATATAATTAAAGAAAAAAAAAAAAAAAGCTCAATTTCATTTCGGTCTTCACGTAGTTCACTTTAAGTCTTGGATTCAGAGACATACATTTTAATTCCCAGTGTCTGGAAATGTTACTTTATAATCATCTAATTCTTGGCGTCGTGGGTCCCTCAGGTTTCCCATGGGCACAAAGTGTCCTTAAGTCTCTGACGCGGACAGACTGGTATAACAAATGTTATATTTTTTCTCACCCAGCGAATAATCTGGTATTTAATCTATCCCCGCCTAGAGCACTTGGCAGTAGCAAAGGTGGTTTGCTATGGGAAATAAACCTTGACAGGAGCATATTTCCGAAAAAGAATAACTCTAAAGCTGTACCTTTTTTTTTTTTTTTTTCTCGGCTGCCTTTTTCTCAGAAAGATTCCCGTTTAAAAACCCCGGCATGGTCTCCAGAGCAAAAAGGAAAAAACTGTGGTCCTCAATATTGAAATGGTCAGAGTATCGACCATTTCTTCCAGAACAACGACCTTACATATATATATATGAGTCTGAGAGAACGGGTAAGAATCTCGGCCTTCAGCCTATAAAGTTATTTTAAAAATATCTACGGCGTAAATAAAACCCCATTCCTGGTGCATTTCGGCGTTCTCCGTGGGCAGCATTAGCAATAAAATCAAGACAGCGTTTAATACGAAAAAAATATTGGCAGGCGCTAAAAGGGCGTTTGTCGCCATTCATAACATTTAGATGCGTTTCAATGCACTTTCATGAGGATTTGAAGAGATGTCCTTGCGCGTTCTCGGCCGGTAAAGGAGTCCAAAAAGAAGAGGGGGAGGGAACCAGGGGGTGGTTTTTCCGCACGGGCCGGGGGCAATGTGGGGCGGTGGGTGTCGGGACGGGCCAATGCGCCCGGCCGCGTCTGCACAGGTCCGGCCGCGGGTGTTTTGGCCACGCCGTGAGCTTTTCCCTGCCCACTGGACCCCCTCCCCCTTGAATGCAGTTGATTCATGAACTAGGGTACGAAATGCTAATGTTCATTAAGTCTATCCTCCTCCCTCCTCTCTTCGGCCTCCTTCCCACCCCCGCACCCCTAAAAAGATTTTTTTTTCTCGAGTGAATAGCTTCAACATGGCGTACTGCAAGGCAGAAGCTTTGCCCCTTCCTAGATCTGAACTGTGATTAAACATCCCCAAAGAGAGCATCTCTCTTCCTCCCGCCGCTTCCCCCTCCCTTCCCTCCCCTTAGCGTAAAGCGCCCTCTTCTACGTAGGAAAGGTCAAGTCCTACAACGCACAACCCACGGTCATTACTGTACTGTGACCCGGCGTGTACTGGGGAGGAACGGCCGGGTGTCTCGTGATCAAA
>VZRL01006980.1:533770-547044 GCA_013397895.1 Origma solitaria | reverse complement strand
TTTTTTTTAAATGTGCAGAGCAAAACGGCACTCCCGGGTGCGGGTGAGCTTTGAATGGGAACATCGCCTGGGATACGGCCGTCCTCAGGGATAACTATCGATTACTAGCACCTCACTTGCAAGGGATCACTGGCGATGTTCCCTTAAATCGCTCTGCTTAATTCTTCATAAAATACATTGACACGAAAGGGGACTGGTACCTGCTTACTACAAACGGTGCCAACGACACGGTGCTTTGTGGATCTGGGTGGGAGTCTATGGAAAGTGCCTGCTCTTCTGTACCGGCTGATTATAACCAAGGAAATTTGCTTTCGCAACAGTTTAGAGCCTGCCGCTGGCTCTAGACAATCCTCGCTGGCAGACTAAGTTTGCTAGAAGTCTCTTGCACCTGTATCTGGATAGACGGGGGGAAAGATCAGTGACTGTATGTATGTTTTCATGTGCTGGGAAAGCCTCCGAGAGTGTTGAAGGGGAGAAAAAGAGACATTTATAGTAGCATTGTCAGTCAATCAATTTCTGGTATACTAGTTGGTATGAGAAAATACCTTGCGTCCGTCTTATTGCCAAAACCGCCACCATCGTCTTTCAGAAACAGGCTCCGAGCAGTAAATATAAACATTTTGGCGGAGTTCAGCGCCCCGGGACCCGGGAACTCAGGTCTGGGGAACCGGGGGGTGAAGAGACACTACGTTGTGAGAAACTCCCCGCCCGTTGGGAAGGCGCCGGGAGGCTGTCAGAGCAACAAATCGTTTGTCTGCTAGAGAGCAAGAGAAAAGCTGCCGAAAACATGAAGTTATCTCTCTGGAAGTAGCTTTCTCTCTTGAAAAAAAAGCCCGCAGTGTTTCAGCTTCTTGTAGCTATCAGAGTCAGAGAGCCCTCGGATGTTCCTCAGCGCAAAGGGATGCAAAATAACGTGATTGGTCGCCAGCAACGCCTGTAGGTCTGTAGTCGTTTAATCCTAATATTCAAACTAGACGGGAGGCTTGATAGGAAAAAACCAACCAACCTCCTAATTTCAGCAACTTAAAGAGACACAGAGGGTAACGGAGGAAAGGATTTTGCTCATTGATATTAAAAATTAATCTAAAGTATTTCAGCCCAGATGAGTACAGCATTTTGAAGTGTTCAAGACTATGAAATAATGGAAAGTTGTAAAAAAAAAAAATTTTAAAAAAAGGCAGAATCACATCGACTTAAATTTAAAACCTGTTTACATCTCCTCGTTCTCTTTACACGTATTCTGCAGTTTCCTAGCAAAATCACAACCACTCCGCTTCACGTTTTGGACAATAAATAGCCTGTCCCATGTCACAACACGGGGTTTCCATCTCACCGATACATATACAAATATGTATTTAAAAATTCACCTCTTATTTAAATTATTTAGCTAACTATTGTAGCACTAAATTCTATTGCAATCCTATGGAAATACATTTAGTTTAAAAAAAAAAAAAAGTATAACTCCTTTCCATAACAGACAAAACGGCAAACAGGAAAGAAACGCCTTTTAAGAACTTCTGAGCCCGAAATATTTAAAATCCAAATAATCAACAGTTTTTTATGAAGCTGCATTGCTGGCAAATTTTGCGACAAATTATCGCCTTGTGCCCCTGTTTGCATTAGTAAAGGTGAGAGGATGGTGCACTTTTCGTTGGCAGCAATATTTCAAATTCCCTAATGCTACATTTTTCTCATAAACCTTTGTAGACTGTAATCAGCCCTCAATTTTACAAAACACTGTCCTGATTCCTTAGATATTTTCTCCTTCTCGAGTCGTAATACCTCTTGCCCTCCCTATGAGGGAGAAGCAGCAGAGATTGTAGCCAGCGATCCTGTAATATTTTAATTAGCTCCTCTTGACGCAAATTCCTTCCAGCACACGTTTCTCCTGTTAATTAGAGGCACCCACCCTACTGGCAAGGTAAATGGTCGGCTTCAAATATTTTTCAAGCGAAGCCCGGTGTAAAAAGACAACTATTTAGATACAATAGAACTTGACCTTTTGGAGAAGCAGTAGTGAGTTAAACAGTTCCCTTTGCACGCCATCTGTATATGTAAAAGCTAGACTATCGAGGCGTCCTAGTTCTGTTTATATCCCTCCAAAGAAGAGATGTATCTTTTTCTCCTCCCTTTGTTTAGCTTAGCTGTGGGTAACAGTCTCCCCACCTCTTGGCCACGCTTCTCCTTTGCAGAACCGTCCTGCAGCAGAGGTTCCAAATTCAGAGCTGTTTTACCCTCTCTAATCCGGTCGAAATACATGGGAAGGCGTAACGAATGCATTTTGCTTCTCCAAACGAAATGCCTGCCTTTGTTTATGTTGTTCTCAGTGAGGTTAGCGAGGGGAAGGCTCGGTTTTCCCCCTTCCTCAACGCGGAAGTCCCAATTACTGTATTAAAAGAGCAATTCAACATTAGACCAAATAATCAACATTGATAATTGTGCTGAACACAGCAACTTAACAGCAGGCTCCCTGCAATTACCCACACATTCCAGGACTTTAAGCGTACATTATCTCTTGTTTCACTTAACAGCAAATAAAGCAGAGAACAGCCTGTGCCTTGGGTGTCTATTCGCTCCCAGACGAGCTGTGCCCCCCTCGCGTTTCCCCATCACCCTTCCCGCCTGTCGTGCAGGCAGCACCCGGAGGCATTTTGGGGTCCCCCTGCGTTACTAACCCGCTTGGAGAAATAGGCTGCTTGGTTTGGAGAGGAGGGGGAGAGAGCTCTAGCGATTCAAAGGCAGGCATCGGGGCCGCACGTGTGCATGCTGTGCAAGCACATATATGCCCAGACACACGCACACCCACGCACACACACTCCTGTTTCCAGTCGCCTTCTCGCCCTTCTTGCCTTAATTTCCCTTTGTTTCCCAGAGGCAGCCCCGACCTCTGGCACGGCGGAGCCTCGCACGGCGCCGCAGCCCAGGCTGTAGAGAGGAGCGGCAAAGAGCCCCATACAAACCTGTACCAGCTCTGCTCCCCATTTCTAGCCCCAAGGTTTGAAATTTATTGAAATGCAAGAGGGCGGCTGCAGTGAGTCCGAGGAGGTGGCGTCCCGCGATTAAGTGTTGGGCAGCTCTGTCATGTCTGCTCTGACACAAGCTGAAGTTGACTGCCAAAGTGCTATAAAACCGCAGGTCAGTCTAGAACTGTTTTCGGCTCCCCTAGACGCGCCGTGTTCAATTATAGCCTTAAAAGCCCTAATACAAGTGCAAGAATTTGTTTGCCATCACACAGAGGCGGGGCGAGGCTCTGCAATGGTGGCGCCTTTGTTATCTGAAAGTCACTGAAATCCTTATACATTCCTTTTTGTTCGAAGGGAGGAGTGTCTGCGTGTGTGCAGGATATGGGGAGAGGTTTTTCATCGACGGGATTGAACGGTGCGGTATATAGGGAAAATAACCAATGTTCGGACACCAAAAGAAGGCTTCCGACCCCCCAGCCCACTCCACCCACCACCTCCACCACGACCACCCCCTACAAAAAACTAGGGGGAAGTAAATGCGAGCAAAATTACAGCGTTAAGAAAAAGCCAACCAGAGCTCTTGCATACCCCTCCCCACCTCAAGTGAAAAAGAAAAAAAAAAAAAGGGAGGGGGGGAAGAAAAAAGAAAAAAAGAGAGAGAGGGAGAGAGAGGGAAAGTCCCCAAACCTTTTTACAATCCCTAAACGACACTGCAGTCTTCTGCTAGCGGTTTTGACGATATACAATCTCTTTCCATCCACTTTCTAGCAAATATGTCAAGCTGGAAGATTAATTCATTAATTTCAAGTTCAGCTCACAGACGTGCAGTAAGCATAAGAAGTTCTTGCAGCAAACCAAAATAAAGAGTTCATTACAGGGATACGTCCAGAGCATTTGATTTGTGAACGGTAACCCTTGTAAAATAAGAAAAAGGCATATAAACATTAATGCTAATAAATTAGTTTACTCCACTACAAAGTAATTACTTGATAATATTGAATTTACAGCTTGAATTCAAACGCAATAGTTAACTATAATGTAGGGGAAATACATAATGAGAATATTTTCTCTCTGCACAACATGATTAGATTTGTTATTGAGTCAGTTACGATAAGCTAAGCAATAAATAAACAAATCGATGTTGACGTTTAAATACCGAAGATCTCCAGAATTTACTAGAGAACTTTCTCCGGATATATAAATACTTCCACGGCACTGCAGGGGAAGAGAGGGAAAAATCCAAATATTATTTCCCTAACATTTTCGTTTCCCTTCCACTAGCCTCCCAAGTCCACGGGGGCATGGATCTTGAACTACGACTAATTTCCTAAGAGTAATGACTTCACAATAGCCTTTTGCCATTCTGTTTTTCTATTTTGATGAAATCCAGCCGGAACCCAAATATTTCTTTTCTGAAATCGAGCATCAGAATAGCAAAAAAATTTTTTTCCGAGAGCTTAGGGATGTCCGTGCCTCAAAAGGTGCTGTATTCTTTGGCGTATTTCTCTGTTTTCTTTGGCTCTGCTCATTCGGTGGGGTGTGCATTTTTATTGGCAGAAAAGTACTTTTTAGTCTCTGCCCTGTACAATCCGCTTTCTATATCATCCCTTTCATGCAACAATAGTAAAAGTTTAACCATGTTTTTAAAATAGGTCTCCCTGGGTCTCAGCCTTCAGCGACGATACAAAGCTAAAAGGAAAGAATCTCGGTACGGCGAGTTTGTTCCTACGGGTTAACAGTATGTCAAATAATTTTAACTAGGCTTCTGGTAATTAAACTCGGAGTACTTGTCAAGCCGGGATAGCCCAATATCCACTGGTTTTCCAAGTATTTAGCTGCAGCGTTGAGGCGGAGAGATCAGCAAACAGTCTTTAGCTCCGTGGTCTGCACTTTAAAGGGCTTGCTGGCTCTCTGGCGTTGCGAATGAGGCAAGGGAAGATTTGGAGTGGGTGAAGAGTGAAAACCTACGTCCTGGGACCCCGACATTGCTAACTACCCCCAGTAAAGCTTGGCTGAAGCCGCGCGGGGTATTTGAGGTTAATATGTAAGTAAGGGAAGGAAGACACTAAGCGCTTCGGAAGTGAACATGAATGCAAGCATGTAATCTATTCACCATGAAAATCAGTAAAGACTTGACCCTGGCACATTCTTCCTAGTAAGGTTTCCAGAAAAACCCTGAAGGGTGAGGGCTTTTTTTTCTTTTTTTAGGGGGGAGGACGGGAAGCCCAAACCGAACCAAAAAGAAAAAAAAAAAGAAAAAAGAAAAAGAAAAAAAAAAAAAAAGACGTTTTCTTCAGGAGTGTTTCCTCCTCGAAGCAGCTTTCCAGACGAAAGCGTGCGTGCATCTCTACGGTGCCCTCCTTCTCAGAGCCTGCCAGCGAGCCGCAGAACGCCCCAGCAAGCCCACAAACAAACAGAAAGATCTCACCTAACCCTGGGGGGAATTGATAAGCCTCTCTGCTCCAGAGCCAGAGGGTGCCAGGGATCAGGCGGCTAAGTCTGGGACAGTGGCAGGGCGGCTGTGTGTCCCCCAGGGCTCCCCCCCGGCCAACCTGCGCTCGGCTCGCCCCTGGGCGCTGGCGACGAGCTGTTGCTTTCCCCCGCGACGGCCACAAAGGGAGCGGGGCCCGGGCCCGCCGCTCGTCAATGTCAACGTCGGGCCACGTGACCGCACCTCCCTGCCGCCGCCGGGAGAGCTCTCCACGTCAGCCTACGTCTCCCCATCTCTTACTTCACGGATCCGCTTCAAAGGGGCAGCTGCGTTAGAGAATCATGTTAAGCTCAGCTAATGCGGAGAAGCCGAGGTAGCCCTAATGATGGATTTTGATGAGCGTGTTCCTTGTTCCTCTAACATGTATTTGCCAAGTTGTACTTACTACGTCTCGGGTCCTGATTTTTCCAGCCTCCCTTCTTTTTTGCCCCAAACCCCGTCTTCTCGCCCTATGACATACTCCTACTCCTCCAACCTACCCCAGGTCCAACCTGTGAGAGAAGTTACCTTCAGGGAATATGCCATTGATCCCTCCAGTAAATGGCACCCCAGGAACAATCTGCCCCACTGCTACTCCGCAGAGGAGATCATGCACAGAGACTGCCTGCCTGCCACCAACACTGCTAGCATGGGCGAGATGTTCGGCAAAAACACAGCTAACGTCTACCACCCCAGCACCAACGTCTCCTCCAATTTCTATAGCACGGTGGGCAGGAACGGGGTCCTGCCCCAGGCTTTCGACCAATTTTTCGAGACGGCTTATGGCACAGCGGAAAACCTGGCCTCGGCGGACTACCCGGTAGACAAGAGTGGCGAGAAGGCGCCCGCGGCCGCCGGGGCGGCGGCGGCGACGGCGGCAACTTCAAGTTCGGAGGGCGGCTGCGGCAGGGCGGCGGCAACGGCGGCGGAGAAGGAGAGGCGGAGGCGGCCGGAGAGCAGCAGCAGTCCCGAGTCATCTTCCGGCAACAATGAGGAGAAATCCGGCAGTTCCAGTACGTATAAAGGCAGCGCCGGAGCTCTTTTAGGAAAGGCAGCTTGAAATCTAGCGCACCGCCGCTGTTAAATTTTTATATGCTGTTTTATAAGCATATAAGGTTTATGAAGGGCCTTTAGATTTCCCCCAACAAAACTTTGTTATAAAAGGCGAGATCACGTGTTTAGTGCTGAAATTGGCCGTGAAATACCCACCGGGCAATGGATGCCTAAAATTTTTTTTTCTTTTTCCTTCTCCTTTTTTTTTTTTTTTTCCTTCCCCTTTTTTTTTTTTTTCCCCTTCTTTTAAATAATAATTAAAAAAAGAGTTCCGTGGTCAGCTCTTGAAAAGATAATAACGTTAGCTCTGTGCCTGTAAATTCGGCAAAAAGGGAGATCTTGACTCCTTTGATATCAATGTAATCCAGTGATTTTATAAAAGCCATGTGTTGCACCAGGAGTCTAGTTAGGAGCTGAATTCAAAGCCTTCGCCGTTTTAACGATTGCACTAGAATAGCGTTTAACAGATAAAGTAGCCGCCTGAACTGTAGCAATATATTAAAAGAAGCAAATTAACCTAAAGCTGGCCTTTTTGTCTAAAGGAAGCCATTTTACTAAGGCACTGTGGCAATTACGTGTTGCCTTCTGTCCAACAGTTTGTTACTTACAATTGTTATTCAATCTGTCAAAGTCTGATTTTTTTATGTGGGCTTTTTAAAAGGCAAAGCCAGTATACGGCAGGGGGAAAAAATACCTCTACAATGAACTGTACCAGAAAAGGAAGTTTTTAAAGGGATAGCAGCTACGTTTAATGTAAAGAGCTCCTGAACCTTGAAACCTTTTATATTCTGCTTAATGAACTTTAAAACCGTAATGGCTAATCGAGAGGAGAATACCTCGATGCGGTGGAGAGCGTGCTTGAAAATAACCGGCTGGGGGAGAAGGAGACGCCTCAGCCTTGGGCTCAGGGGCTTTTCCTCCGCTCGGGACGCAGAGCCGGGATTAGGCCAGGGAATGAGGGCGAGATGCAAGCGGGTAGGGGCTCGGGGAGGGCTGGGCGCGGGCCCCCCCGCCCGCTGCAGCGCTGCCCGCTGCAGGCAGCCAGGTGATGGCTGCTCCCTGGGCAGCTCCGCGCGCGTGGTGGCGCCCGGCGGAGCAGCCTACAAAGGCTTTCCTCCGGCTCGTGAAATCCGCAAGAACCCCCCGCCACCACTCTTTCCTCCAGCTGCCCTCCCTGCGGAGGAAGCGAGGCCGGATCCCCGCGTCTCGGCGGGGGTTTCGCCATGCACGCTGCCCGGGGCCGCGGCGCTGCTGGAGCCGGGGTGTGCCGGCGGGTCCCGGGCCCGGCTGTACGCACCCGCCAAGGCGGAGGGCTGGCGCCAAGCCCCGGACCGGCCAAGGGAGCGGGCAAAACGCGTCTTTTCCATGTTAACGTGCTTTGCCTGGATGTCCCCCCATCCCTTCTCAGCCCCCGGCGGCGGCCGCCGCCGGGTCTCAAATGTTTCTGCCTTTTTTCACTCCACAGGTGGACAACGTACGCGTAAAAAGAGATGCCCATACACCAAATACCAGATTAGAGAGTTAGAAAGGGAATTCTTCTTCAGTGTCTACATAAACAAAGAGAAACGCCTCCAGCTCTCTCGAATGCTCAATCTAACCGATCGTCAAGTCAAAATATGGTTTCAGAACAGAAGAATGAAAGAAAAAAAAATTAACAGGGACCGATTACAATATTACTCAGCTAATCCACTACTTTAAAACTCATAGCGTTTTTCAAGACGAGATTAAATTCAGATTTCGCCCTTGACAAGGTCAAGCCACGGGGTTACGTGGAGGAAGGAGGTGTGTATCTGACGGGACTAGAAGAATCTAAGGTTTTACACACATGTAAACCTACTCTGGAACAGCGATGATGATTTTTTATATATATATTTACATATCAACTGGAATCGATTTGATTTTGACACACATGGGATCCATTTCTAAACGTGCACGTCACCTCTGAGTGCAAAATCCATACCTCTTACCTTTCCAGGCACTGCGGCTCACCCTGCCACCGCTTTCAGCAGGCACAGGCGGGGACGGTACTCCTCCATCCCCGGACTCGCCCACCCTCGGCCCTTTCTCGCCCCTGTGCTGCTGTGGAACAGCTGTCTGGAGATTGCCAGGTCGAGCTCACCCAACCAGAACCACTGCAGAATATAAATTCTGAGAAACAATCTTTTGTTCTTCCTTAGAAAAATATCTGGGTTAGAGGCAGTGTTGCATTGCCCATGGGTTTGAAATAAGAATTGAAGGACGGGGACACACACACACACACACACACACACACACACATACACACACAGAGAATTAAAGGAAGGGGGGATGTCATGTTTACACCTTCCCGGGGCCAACAGCGAGTAGTTGTAGTATGGATGTAGTGATGGTTATAATAGTGCTTCCTTTAAGGGCGTGGGGAGGGATGGGGTCGAGGGAAAAAAGACCTAAATGAAAGACATAATTATTTACTTTAAAAAATCAGGTATAAATTCGCCATATATCGTAAAGAAACAATCACTAAAACTAAAATTAGAACAATTTAATTAGCTCTCATTTTATTTATGACATCAGACTATGCATTGCCATATTTTCGGGGACAAATCATATACAAATACTAAAAATAAACCGGCAAAAAGTGTGAATATCAGCGTTTTAAAAGAAACAACTCCATAAAGGAAACTAACCTTCTGGCTTCTGGCTCACAAACTTTCTTCAGGAAATACCTGTGGAGAACGACAGTTTAGCAAATACCACACAACACTTAATTGAAACTTGGAGTTGTGCAATGCACTAACATTGGATCATTAAAATAACTCGATTGCATGTTCGTTTAAAGGTGACTAGTGAGGAGTTTAAACAGAAGCCAAACAATGTAAATATGGTAATTTTGTTGTTGTCTACTTTAAATGTCATGAGCTCTACTTTGTCGCCCAGTCGACATATGCAAAGAATGGAGAGTTGTTCGGACTTATTTTAAATATCTATAAATATATATATTTCCCTGCAGGAACCAAAGCGTGAAAAAGGCAATTTAAAAAAAAAAAAAAAAAGAGGAAAAAAAAGGAAAATATTTAAAATTCTATATCAGTTTACAAAGGATACGGTGTTCTATCGTTGAGGTAATTTGCTGTTGAGAATATCTGAATGTATATTTCATACAGGAACGGTGTTTTACAAGACTTGTAAATAATTAAAAAAAAAAGAACCCATTACTTATTTTGTTCAAATGCTTTTTTTTTTTTTTTCCCTGGTTGGTTTTTTGTTGGTGGGTTTTTTAATTTTAATTGTTCCTTTGGGGCTAAAGGGTGTGGGATTTCTTTACATGTGCAACAAAGTGGTGATAAGAATGTTTTTGATTAATAAATTTTACCAAATGGATGTAATTTCTTTGTCACAATTCACAAAATGCAGTGTCTTTATATGATGTCACTGTTTCCAAAATGTATCATCTATATGTATATACAGTTTTCTTTTAATATGCGAAAGTATTTGGTTGCATGTATACAGTGGATCAGCGCACAAGGAAAATAAAAAAAAAAAAGGAAACTTTATATTTTTACTCTGGTATTACATTACTGCATGTTCTTTTATCAGATGTAACTCTGGGACCCGAAATTCCTCATGACCTTGTTCAGTCATTTGGGGCGAATTACTCTTCTTTTGTGAACTTCGTCGTTAAATCTTCTACTCTGGAGTTAACAAGTGAACCTAGGCTTGTTCGAGCATAGTTTCAGCGGGTCACAGGGAAAGGAAAATTAAGTGTATTCATAGCTCGCTAAATGTTAGGCCTTCTCCTTATCCTGCCAATGCCGGCAGGGCAAGGTCCTATGCTCGAGGGTTGGATGTGCCATTGCTGTTTGCTGTCCGCCACATGTGTCCAGGAGAAATGTTTGTTAGTATCATTTGGGACACATTTTATAAGCTGGCACCAAAAGGAAAGTTCAAGCCAGCTGATGGATGTGGCCAAAATTTGAGAGCCCTAAGAAGATTGTTGCATTTGGGGGGAAAAATCTGCATGGCAGTGTGGTGGAAATGGACTGTTTGAAATTGTCCTTGATCTCCAAGGCCAGGAGGGGGTGGACTGAAGCAGACAGCAGGGGGAGGAGGGCTGGAGGGAGAAAGTTGGAGGGGGCAAGGGGGAGAAAATCCCAAACTCCAAACAATAGCTGAGATAGGAATGTGTTTTGAGAAGAGCGTTTGAATCTTTAATGTTGACCCTAATCCTAATCAGGAGAAGAAAGTACATTCTGTTTTTGTATTGTTTACTGGCTTTGAACTTCTGTATTGCTTGGACATCACCCATAACCTTGAGGTGAAGGACTTACTGACTTTGGGCATTTGTTGACCACCACCACTCAGCCAGACAAAGTTTACCCAAAGGAAACGTCGAAAAGTGAGGGGGAAAAGAGGGGACTTTGTTTGTTTGTTTGTCTAGTATGCAAGGGAAAATGCCAGTTACAAGGAGACAGACAGATGGATGGACAGACGGTGAGAGAGGGATAGAGGGATGGATGGAGAGCTGAATGGCAATTAAAGTTAAGCCTGTAAGCTTCCTTTTCTGGTTAAAAATTAACTGGTATTCAGAGCCAACCCCAGAGACAGTAAAAACGTGGAGTTTCTGTGGTCGGGGTTTGGATTTCCTAGCCCAATAAAATCGCATCCTCTATGTTGCTGTGACATTGCGGCCATAAAAAGTGTCCGTGACTTGTCCGCTCGCCTGTACCAAATGCATCACTATAAAGGCAGTGGAGGTTTCCCCAGAGGTTTTTACACCAGGAGGGGAGCGACCATTGCTCGCCGCCGCCGTCGCCGCCGTCTGTCCCTCCGCCCGCCCGCCGTTCTGCCGCGGGGCCCCGGCGGGCGGGCAGACGGACGGACGAACGGACGTCGGCCGCGGTTTAGGGTCTGCTTTGCCACAAGATGGCGATCTTCAGATCAATGTCAAAGCCGCCCAGGGCAAGGGGAGCAGCCCTGCAAAGGAAAAAAAAAAGAAAATCTTGGCCTTTGTTCACTTTGCATCCCTGGAGCCACACGGGTAATTATTGCACTTACCGGGCTCCGCTGTACAAAAAGCCGCTCGGGATGCCGGGGGAGGGGGGAGACGCTAGGGCTTCTCGGTGGAGTTAAAGCCTCTGGGCTTTGGGTTGGGAAATACGCGAAGGTAAGTGTTTTATGTATCTACCCGGCATGGAGAACAGCGAGGAGTGTGCGGTGACTGGAATGGTACCCTGCGATGTGGGGTAGTGCTGGCCCCGACCGCTGAGCACCGCGGAAAAGAACTGTAGGGAGGGGAAGGGATGCAAAAGTTGTTGATTGGGATGTGAAATAATATAGAAGGGACTTTCTAAGTTGCAGTTGACCTTTTATTTTCTCTTCGTTTTGGCCAGCCGAGTGGAAAATCGGCGCTATCTGGAAATATTTTTTCAGAGTAACGTGTAGCTTTCTTCCACTTGCAAAAAAAAAAAAAAAAGAAAGAAAAAAGAAAGAAAAAAGAAAGAAAAAAAAAGTGTAGCATTGGAAATATTATGAAACTTGACATTTATGTGTGGAACAGTAGGTGTCTTCAATCAAATAGATCTATGGCAACACAGTCTGCAAATGACAGATATTTTTGACGATCTTATTAGTTCTGAACTATAGTTTAGTTAGGGTCGTTTGGTAACTTTAAAGGGTAGTCTGCTTCCTTGCAGCTGGACACATATTGTGGTAAACAACTTTTGACATACTTGTGCTAAAATCTGTTCATGTGATTGCATATTACGTCAATGTTCGTGCAAGACCAGATTTAGATTTCAATTCTGTCTTTCTTTCTTTTTCTTTCTTTTTCTTTCTCTTTCTTTCTTTCTTTCTTTCTTTCTTAATCAGCACATGTGCTGTAAACAAACAATAGTCACTCATTCTCGTGTGCTCAGGGCTGGTCTGGATTGTAGCTTTGAAACTCTATCCTCTCTATGAGTATCCCTAACTCCAGGTTACTTTTCATGCCCATAAAATTTTCACATGTTTTTCTTATGTCTCCATTTGAGAAGGGCGGGAGGGAAGGTAGTATTATATGGAGGAGGTACTAGTTTGACTACATATTTTAATACACTTGTTTCTTAGGACAGAGTTTTAAATATCTGTCCGGAAAAATGAAAAATATTATTCTGTCTTTGCTCTTTTATGTATATAATGCGACTTGCCTGCAGCATTTTTTAAATTGTGCTCCCAGGGAACTGTTGCAAGAGTAGTTAAAAGCACATGCTCAGTCGGCAGAGAGCAGGTTTCAGATGATTATCGGAACCTATCGATTTCATCAAAGATGCTCCATTAAAAGCTCGGGGATGTTGATCCCTTTTGACTTCCCCTCGGCAATCCCAAGACGTGAGAAGCCACGTGAGAAGCAGGGAGATTTGAGGGTCCCTTTGCAACATTTCATTTTACACCAGTCAAGTTTAACTCCGCATATTTGATCAAATATTTATTTTTCCCCTTGTTGTTTCCCTGTCCCATTCAATACTTAGCTGAATAAATCAAAGGGACCCCAGCAGCAGTTAAAGCGCCCTCTGGTTACGAATTGTTTACTGACGGCCGCGGTCATAGGATAATATTTTAAAAAAACAAGCTTGTTTCTTACAATAACTGTTTATTATTTCACATTATTTGGGTTTGCATGTTTTGGAGGGAAGAGGGGAAGCCAACTCAGTGTCTACACTGTGTTTAATTAATCGTGTACTCAACTTCAGCTCTCATACCACATCCAAACCCCTGGGAGCCTTTTTCATAAGCTCATTGGGTTTGTGTTTTGTTGTCTTCTTTTTTTTTTT
>VZRL01006980.1:484943-497443 GCA_013397895.1 Origma solitaria | reverse complement strand
GGCGAGTCCCCCCTGACAGGAAAAAAAAACTGCCCGGCCCCGAAAACACCGCCCGCCTGGCTTCCAGCGCCGGCGGGGGGAGTAGAAGGCGCTTTGCCGAAGGGAGATCGGGAGCAGAGGCTGCTCCCGGCTCCCCTCTGGATGGGGGATCTTCCAGTGGGAACGGCGCGGCTGACCCCATTTATTTTGCTTAGACGTATTAAAAAGAGAATAGGAAAGGGCGAGAAGGGCAGTTTTCGCTGCTGGGAAGCCGTGGGGGAGGGGGGAGGGCAAGTCGCCCCAAACTCGGGGAAGAGGGCTTGAGGGGCGCGGGGAAGCGAAGCAACTTTCAGCCCCGGGTACCTGCCCTGCCTTCGCTGCTGGGAGAGCGGCCGGAGGCTCGCTGCCTCCCAGAGCCTTCCCCAGCTCAGCCGTGGGAAAGGGCTGCACGGTTCAGCTTTGCTCTCTCAACTCTGAAAACCCAGCTACCAGCAGAGCCATCCTCCAAATCAGCTTATCTGGGGGAGGCATGGGAGAGAATTAACCTTATTTAAAAAAAAAAAAAAAAAAAAAAAGGGCAAAATATTAAATTTTAAAATATCGAATCGCAAGTCCAAGCGAAAACTTACCGAGACTACCAAATCCCCCTCCCCCAAGCCTTTCCTAAGAGGGGCTGGAGGGGGAAACTTGTTGAGCGTTTATCCAAACCAGAAACAAAACCAAGCAGGACTGAAAATAACGGTCCTGGTCGCTGGTAGCTGCAATGAGACACGAAGGCTCCGAGTGGCTGCTGAGAATCTAAATCATGTACTTTTCTCTTCCAGACAACATAGGGGGACCAGAAGGGAAAAGGGCTCGGACTGCTTACACCCGCTATCAGACCTTGGAGCTCGAAAAGGAATTTCACTTCAATAGATACCTGACCCGCAGAAGAAGGATTGAAATAGCACATGCTCTTTGCCTCTCAGAGAGACAAATAAAGATCTGGTTCCAAAACAGGAGAATGAAATGGAAAAAGGATAATAAGCTGAAAAGTATGAGCATGGCAGCTGCAGGAGGGGCATTCCGTCCCTAAGCTTTTGATCAATTAAAAGTACTGAGCAGTATTAGCTGACCCTGCGTCGTCTCATGTCAGTACTAAGTTGACTTTCTAAAACTTCCTTGTGTTACTTCTGTGAAGAAACCCTGTTCTTGTCGCCCTTATTCATCTTTTAATCATGAGCCTGTTTATTACCATTCTCTCGCGTGTATAAGTAGATCTGCTTTTATCGTACATTTCTTTGTCTTGAATGGCTTTGTCTTGAAAAAAATAATAGATGTTTTAACTTATTTATATGAAGCGAGCTGTGTTACTTGAAGTAACTGTTAAAACAAAACAAAACTAAACAAAAAAGAACAAAAAGGAAAAAAAAGAAGTAAAAAAAAAAGGAGAGAGAGAAAGGAAACCCTCCCCCGGTTTAGTACAAATGTTATGTGTTGCACTCAACCTGCTTAACTGTGCATGTGTGGTCAAGTGTTAATGTCTGTATAGCTCCAAGCTGTTAAAAATATTTTTATTCAAACTACCTATATAATTCCTGTGTAATTAATGCTGTTGTAGAGGTGAAATGATGAAATCAACTGAACTTGTCCTACGTGTAGTGAATAGTGAATCTGTGACGAAAACTGTGATTCCAAGCAGTATGTCCTTGCTGTGCCTTTGTATATGACTCTTTGCACGAACTCTTAGAAGTGGCTCTTATTAAGCGCAGCTTCTGTGATGTATGTTTTTTGTGAACAAAGTTACAAATATAGTCAAAGTCTGGCTGTTTGAGCAAACTGTGATCAGCTTTTTTTTTTATTATTATTATTATTTGTTTTTAAAAAAACCTGACTGGAAATCAACAAAAAAATAAACTTTCTATTGTAAAGTTTTTGTGATCTGGTTTGTGCAAAGCAAGAAGTTGTGCTTCCTGATTTGCCTCTGGAAAAAAAAAAAAAAAAAAGCCCGTGCAGAGTCTGTTATAATATTTTACCTGGCTCCTTTTGCACGTTGCAAATGGTGGATGCTGTGATTGTCCGCTACCAATATTTTTAATTGAAAGTTTGACCATAAGTTCTTCCTTACTTGTTTCTCGCTAGGTGGAAAGCTGCATCGCAGGGCCACAATCAACACCCTTTGTGGCTGAATCAACTGTTAGCTGTTTGCTGATGGTTAAAATAATAAAAAAAATAAAAATCCCCAGACCCCAAAACATGTGCTTTGCTAAAATACACTGCTAACTCCAAGGCGTGTTTTTATCGCTCTAGAATTTCTCCTGTGGTTTCACTAAGTATATTTCAGGACAACCATGTCCAAGCCTTCTGCTTCTATTAGTAACCCTCTCTAGCCACATTCCCACTCTTCACCCTTTAAAGATTTTTGGTTTTCTTCGCTACAATTAGTTTGCTATAAACGTAATGTTACTTACCCCATCAGAGCTTGAATGGTTAACTCTTCTGAGCTTCTAAGAGCAACTAAAGATTTGCACATTTACTGACTGGTTACATTGATGCCTTCCCTTAAAAGTTATAAAACAGTAAACTTTATAAGCCCCAGTTCCGGCTATATGACATTTGGGTGCCAAATGAATAGGGTTTTGTCTATGAATTAGATCGTAAAATCATCCATAGCACAGACAGATAGGCTCACTGGCTATAAAAAGTCACGTGGTGCCATTAAAGTAAGTTTTATGGTTTTGGGGAGTTGACATCCAACATTATATACCACATAACATATAATCTCACTGACGCTGGACTTCATTTGACTCTTTTGCAGGCTACGTGTGCCTCCTGGCCATTCAAATTGTCAGGTTTAGGGACAGAAGTATCCAAACTACAAGTTCTCAGTACTATGTGAAAAATGGCTCCTTGCAAGTCAAAGGTAAGTTTTGTGCACAAGTTCCTTAAAGTTTATTTGTACAGTGGGGAAGCCGAGGCTCCTGCTCGCTCTCGCTGCCTCTCTCCTCTTTCTTTCTCTTTCTCTTTCCCTTCCTCTCTGCCTGGAGGTTTTCAGGACGGTCCCACCGAGCCTGAGAGGCAGGATCAAGCACTAATGATCCAGGTTCCGCTGCAAATACCTCCCCCCATCCCTTCACTCGCAGCAGCTAGCTCTGTATTTTAACGATCAAATCAAAGTAAACCACAATAAGCGACTTTGGCAGAGATGGATTTTGGGGCCTAGCTTTAATCACTTTGACTACCGCAGAAGATAATTACTTCCTTTGCTCCAATAGACTCTCCAAGTTTGGAGAGGTTTTGTTTAGCAAAGAGTAGTTACTGCAGGCAATTAAAAAAAGGGGGAAACAAAATAGATAGGGCTTGATATTATCTGGGCAGTATCTTATGTAGGCATGATAGAGTTGGAGGCGTGATGATATGGTAATAATCTTTGGATTGGTGAAATATGTTGCACATCAGAGCTAGTATTAAAATGGTGCAGACTGTACTGGAGTGCTTAGATACACATTTTCTGCATTGGGTTGTGAAGAAAGCTTTAGCAAAGTGTATATATACATCTGCAAGTGTGTAGTGTGTTTTGGGGATGCACATTTATAACGTTGCTGTAACTTTTTCCTGATTCTATATGTAATTGCATAAATATAAATATATTTAAATTACATGCATGTGTGCCTGCATGTACAAATCGGTGTGTAGGTCTGTGTAAAGCCGTGCACATTCATGTATCTGTCTAATATTGGTGTATTCATATATACAAAGGGTGTGTACGTGTATATACATATATATGTTCCTGTGACTTTCTTTTTTTTTTTTAAAGCGAACCAATTGACTGTAACTTGTAGCATTAATACAAGAGACTACAGGTCATTAGAGTGCTGCAAATTATGAAATACGGGCTTGGTTTATTGAAGATTGTAAATATCCCCCTAGCTCTGCTCTCTCCCTTTCTGCCTTATATTGCTGGCTGCCATTGTGGGGTAGGCCCCAGCTGCGTGTTTACTTCAACATTCTTTTTATTTAAGTGGACTGTTCTCACTAGAGTGTGATTACTCAGCAATAAACTTTATGGCCGGATTTAACTTTAGTCTTTGAATTTCCAGGACTTGAATGAAAGGGTGAAAGGAACTCTATCTTTCTCTGGGTAACATTAAGGCCTGATCCTTATCCTCAGAGCTGTTACTTTGGCGAGTGATCTCAGGGGGTGCAAACAGACTAGTCCGGGGCTAGGGTAGAATTTTGAGAATTCCCTACTATCTATCCATCTGTCTGTCTGTCTATCTATCTATCTATCTATCTATCTATCCCAACCAGCTGTGGGAATCTCTTTCTCTGCACAGGTTTGGAGTAACATTGATTCAGCAGATTGCATTGTTTTCCTTTACGTGTCATAAAGTCGGGCTTGCAAAAGAATGAGGTGGTTTGATGTGAGAGATGGGCTTTGTTTTATTTCGCTAGTACTATGCCATTTGAATGTTGTTGTTTAGGCTGGTTTTGCTACTGTGAGCGAAAATGAGAGAAAGGCACAGGGTTTTAGGAGTGTAAGGTTGTTGTGTACTTCCGCAAGGTCTGCATATTGCTGAGGGATTCTTATTTTTAATTTATTTGTCTTTAGCTTTAAAGAAATTGTAGTATCTAAGGTTCATCCCAAATATCTCAGTTTTAAAAATATTTAATATTTAAAGTCAACTTTTGTGGAAGATAAATAGAGTCTGATGCCTTTGTGTCTGTTGATCCTTCCTATCAACACTAAACAAACACATCCGCATATATTCCATATTAAAAAAATGAAAGGGGCTTTAAAAGAGTATGTCCAAATGCACATTTGAAAATAATTTCCTTATAAACAGCTGGAGATTTTATAGTACTCTAGTTGTCACATTCTTGTCAATAGAAATATCAGAAAGTTATATATGATAGGCATGTATTATATTATACTATATGACACAAAATTTTATAGTTTGAGGCAAGGCACGAAAACCCTTAGAAGTTTAGTCTTCATTTATATACAGGTCCTTTTCCAAGGAAAATCCTTCGCTTGTAAATGAGAATTATACTAGACACAAGCAGCTCATGATTACTCAGTATTCAACAACACTGCGCTATTTGAATTAACTGGCAAATATACAAGCAAGCACGGACACCAGTTCAACTAATGTTTTAGGATCCTGGATATCATCCTGGACTGTAATTTTTGAAAAGAGTGAAAAGATTTGCTACTATGTGTTTTCCACATTTTTGAATGTGGCTTCTGGACCACATCCCACACAAAACAATGTACAGAGGTTCAAGAACTATGGAAAAGAAAAATTACCCTATGTCCAGAAGCCTATAGAGCCGCCTGTACTGCAAGAAATACTAACAACAAAAGAAAGTTAGGTAGAAATGACTACTTCACCGTGTTTCTAGCCCTGTCCTGTCCTAAGCATCGCAGTTGAAACCATTCAAACCCAGAAATGCATTAAGATTTCTTAATACCCTTTGAAATTTGAAATTCAAACAAGCCCAGACTGCCGAACTCTGTGAAAATAGTCCCAGGTCTGAATTGTTTTCCGAGGGAAAATGTCATGGAGAATTATCGCTGGGAATCAGGAGAGAGGTTTTATCTACACACGTTATTTTTCTGATGTATTTTGGGGATTAATAATTGCGGGTTTGTTCTACTTTAGGAATCGCAAGTTACGTTTTGCAATTTGAAATATAGTTTACCTAATCCTTCGAAAGAAATACTTGCATGTAGAGTCTCATGTCTAACCGTAAGGTCAATTAAAGATTAGGCAGCTCTCTTAATGTATGGAACTGGTGACTTTGCAAGACATAACTTTCTCTAAACCAGAAGTATAACAATCCAATGGAAAGTCATCCGTAAATTACAGCTCTGCAGCCTTGTCTAAACCATGCAAATGCCCTAATTTCAGAACATTGCAGGGAAATTGTTATTCTGCCTTTTCCTTACATTTAATAAGTGTGTATCTGTGAAAGGGTGACAATAGAGGAGTTTGCAATCTGCTCCATGGGAAATTGAATGGAACAGATCATGAGGGGAGGATCAGGAGGTTTCGATTTCAAACCCTGAATAGTGGAGCAAAACCTTTTCCCTCCCCGCAAATACAGATTTAACGCATTTAATGCAAACACAAGTAAATCTCCCGACCAAGTTAAGGTGTCATTGGCTTTCTTAGTTCTGTCTCTTTCCTGCCCTCAAAATGTCCCCGATTTGAGGGTTAGGGTTACTATATAGAGCGGAAAACCACAGCTCCCACAGTCGTCTGGTCATCTTTGAAAATATTATCCCTTTCAAATTAAAGCATCTTCACTAATGTCTCTCTGGAAGGCAAATACTCATGGACCACCCCAGTCACATGCTCCTGTAGCTACGCACACAAACAATATCAAATCTGACACAGAGAGCATGTAAAATTTGCATGGATTTTGCCTTGTAACACGCAAAAGGAATCTTTTCTATATCCCCTCCCCCCAAAAAATGTCTTTTCAATAATAATATTTGCTATGAAGGTTATTGGGTAATTATTGCAATTTTGTGGAACAGTCCTTGCTTGAGGTGAAGTCTGTCTCCGGATAATAAATGGCAGCCCGTGCAGTTCACTGCCAGGTTAAGTAAATGCAGAAAAGATAAATCTGCACACCCTAGGAATCACCAGCAGAGCTCGCTTTAGACCAAGTTCACAGTCAACTCGTTTGCCTAGACAAGGCTTCGCAAACAATTAGAGTTGTTTCTTTATGTTTAAATCAAGGAGAAATGACTAAAACCCTTCAGCAGAGAGCTGCAGCTTTTCCCCCAACTCTCGTCGCTCCGTTCCTTCCAACCTCACGCCCAGAACTTACCCAGCATTTCACCTGCAATTGTAACCATATAGCGCCTTTGAGTAACAGGCTTCCCTCCAACGCTGCCGAAAGGCTGTGCAAACTGATCTAACAGCATTTTACAAAGCTGCGAGATTAGGGAAAAGAAAGCAAAAAAATTAAAAATGCAAAAGTATCCGATTTCTCAAAAGCAAGAAGAATGAAAAAAAAAAAGCGCCCTTAGAAAGCTGGGGGAAACGGCAGAAGTATTGAAACAAACAGCGCGAGTCTCTTACTCCTAAAAGAAGCTGCATAGCTTTTGTATATCTTTGTGGTTAAGGGCGTTACATCTGCAGGTCAAAAAGTTGAGGGTCAAAAGTTTACGTTTTGCACCACTCTTAGTCATTCGCCCAGACAGAGTTTGATGTCAATGTTATAGCCGAGATCTTGACTATCAGCACAAAAGATAAAATAGCTTTGAGTTACGTGTGTATCACAGTATGGACTCCAGGTGAACCCTACTGGCTGAATGACCTCAATTACCGAGGAAAGGACAGAAAATTCCTCTTTTCAAGAGTAATACACGTTGTATTTCATCTTGAATTATCAGCCACGTTTGTGCCTGAATATCTCGGGTTCAGCCGCGGCAGGTAAACACGCGTGTTACCCCCACAGCAGCCACGGATGTTGCGTCCTCCAAGAGTCAGGTAGCAAAATGCTTCACATTTGTTTATTATATAATAACCTGCTCTAAGAGGTTTAATGTTAAGCCTTCTCACTTTGCAAAATGGCAGGAAGATAAGATAGGAGCGAAGCTATTAACGCGTGTATCGATCCTAGCCGCTTCTTTGTTTTTGCTCTCATTTCTGTAGCGACCGCTAAACTGTGCTTAAACAGGACATGGCGGAGATAATACGGGCTATATGTTTGGTCGGAAGGAGCTTGTTTAAAATGCGGGGCGGGGGAGCCGTGTTGAGATTCCCATGGAAAATATTACGGAGGAGCTGGCGCCCTGCGCTTCTCCGTGATTTGGAGGGTTCTCACAGCCTTCTGGAATTACCCGAGGAGGCAGTTCCCAGCGACATGGGGAGTAGAAAGCGTTGTTTTTCCTCTCTCCACCCACCCCTCTTCACCCCTCCAAGAAAAAGTTTAGTGGAATTTCTTAGTGCAGAGAGATTCCTACATTGCTGGGATTTTTGTTTCCCAGTGCCGCCTCTGAGTATAAGCTTTTTAGCTCCTTGGTAAGATGTGTCTGCAGGGACAACTAGCCAATATTGCTCAAGCAACTTCATTCTGGAGAACATCATCGCAGAGGGGATTCAGCTTGAAATTTTAAAGCTGAGGGCTCGGTGGAAGAGGGAAAGGATATTCCCAAATAGCCATAATCAGATACAAAAGGTGTGGAGGAGGGCACAGTGCGACGAGGAAACCCAAGAAAGAGCGCACCTCACCTCCAACCACGCATTGCTGCCTTTCCACCCCCAGGACAGCAGCCTACACCGGCCTCTGTGTAACTGGTACGCGTGAATTATTTGCCAGAGACACAGCTGGAAGGTGGCAGGGGAGCGCTGTTTCTTGGGAGCAAGTACGCGAGAGGTTAGATATCAGATTAGCCAAAGTGATTATCGGAGATTGTGCCTAAAGTACCTGCTGAAGCCTGGAAAATGTGTAATGCAAGTGTTTGCTCGGCGTGTAGACGCTGTTCACAAGTTGTTGCTGCTGCTCACTTGTAGCGAGCCCTGGCACTGCAGGTTTAGGGAGCCTGCCCGCTCTGGAGATAGTATATAACCTTTCACATCCAGACTATTTATTTGGTGTAACAGCGAAGCCTGATAACAAGCTAAAAACCGTAGCCAAATATCTATTTTGTTAGAGAATAGCAGGCGGATTGTTTCCAAGAATAACAATGCGTCTTTGATATACCCAGAATGAAAGCTGTTACTATAACCGGCTTACTCAAGAGTAGGTGACAGAAATCCATTCACTTCCTCACTAAAACAATTAGTGGTCCGGATTCCGTATTTTAAATCTGGTTTAGAATAAAAATATAAATGAGAATAATTTCGAAGAAGTTGAAACGGCTACTTACATAGTGACTCTTTTGAATTATTGTTTAAATTGTTCCCCTCCCCCCCCAAAAAAAAAGAGGGAAAAGAAAAGAAAAGAAAAGAAAGGCAACAGGCTAGAACAGAACAGTTAATAATTTGAGACGAACTCTTTCTGTCCTTTCACTCTCTGTATTCAGCACGCTGCTCTCTGGCGTGGAAGGTCTGCTCAAAAGACCATTCATTTAAAATCCGGGCACAAATCACATTTTACGTGTGTTTATTTAAGCGCGCCAGGACAGAGTGAGCAAATCCCGCCAATTATCCCGTTGTTTAGAGGAGCCCCAGTGCCAGGGAAACCACCGCTTTTACCAAACGCTGAACTTGGGGCAAAAATGCCAACATTGCCACGGCAGCGCCCATCGGGAAGGACCTCTCGTCCGCGGAGGCAGGAGCAGCCTCGGGGCTGTATCATTCCCAGGAACAAAGAAAGGAATACAGTCGATACATTCCATAACGTTTACATTTTCCCTCGATTTTTTTCTTATTTTTCCCTTAGAAGTAGTGACCTGGGCAAAGCACCCTGCTATCTAAAAGACACTGTTATAGACCTTTTAGAAAAACTAAGTCCAAGGCCGAGGTGAACTTCAGGTCACCGCGTCTAACAAATATGAAAATGTCGCCTGGTGAAGGGCACGCCTTGTTATTTAACAAAGACTGTCAATGTGTAAGATTAATAAGAAACAAAATGCACACGGTGTCACTTTTCGGTCACTTTGAAACTTGCGACAGCCTCGCATTCAAGAGGGGAAAGCTGGGACTAAATATATTCAAAATGGTTCAAATCAAAGTCAAGCCAGGCTGCTAGTGTGATTCTTCCTCCTCCTACCACTCTCGGTGGAGGATGCCCGGGCACGGCGAGAGGTTGACTTGAATTATTATTATTATTATTATTATTATTATTATTATTATTATTACTAGTACTATTATTATTATTGCTGTTGTTACTGTTATTTTCTCTTTCGTGGTAATTACGTTTTAACTGCGTATGTGGAGAATAGCAGGAGTGCTTGTCTGTTCCACCAGAAAAAGAGGGATCCCCCTTTTCCCCCTCTTTCGGTATGTATTGAGTTGCCTCTTCTTGGTGCATGAAAATTTACTCTCTTCCTCTCAACTTAATTCCAGTGCTGTCCCCATCCCATTCTCGGTCAGCCTCGGCCAGGAAACTCTCGCTTATTTATTAATTGATTGAAGTCTCCTTCTCCAGTGAAATCGAGCCTTTAGTCCTTCAGGAAAAATAAGGGAGCTGGCCTGTTTTATCCTATCCTTTTATTTCTTTGAGAACTTAGGGTGATGGTACAAGTTTGTTAAAGGGAAGTAGAGGGGAAAAAAAGGGTTTGAGATTGTTTATTACAGCCATAAATCTTGCAGTAAAATGTCGAAATGGCCGTGTGCAAGATAACACTTGGTGGTCTTGGCTGGGTTCTTGTTTATGATAACAAAACCACAAAGACACGGAACAGGCCTTTTGGAGGTCCTGCCTCAGCACATCTTCGCAGACTAATAGAACCCCACGAAAAAACCAGACTTGAGCTGAGCTGCTCAGGTCACCTTGCAGATTTACACTCGTATACAAAATCGAGTCCTTCTCTCTGTAACCAAGCGCCAGAGCCCCACTGTAGAAAGAGGCACGGTGAAACTTTGAGATCTAATCACAGTAAATAATATGAAGCAGAGCCCAGTCAACTCTCCCAATATAGCGCTGAGCTTACAAACCGAGACAACACTTTTCGTTGTTTTACTGTGGCATGGGAACACGGCAGCCCGCTGTAGTGCTCCGGCCATAGTGCCTCAGGACTTATGCCGAGGATAATATTTACGATACCCCAGTGTAATTCATCTGGTGCTAGCCGGCAGGTATTTGTATGTATGCGTGTGTGTGTGTGCATGTATCTCTTTATACCGGGAAAATGCTATCGTGGTGGACTTTGGCAATCTTTTATTTTTTACAGTCATGGAGATGGGAGCCTTTTTTCTTTTAGGAGATGGGTTGCTGTTGTTTTATTGTTGTTGTTGTTTTGAATATAAATAAAACAATCTCCCCTTTTCTGTCAAATGTGTGCTGTTGAGCAGTTGCGGCTGTCTCTGTGTGTAACCGCGTGTGTGTAACCGCATTTCCTCTCCACGCAGAGTAAATAGAGAAACTTATCTATTACGCCAGTTAGAGTTCCATAGATGTGCTGTTGGAAATGAGTAAGTAAATGTGTTTTAACTCTCTTTACAAATTAGACATTCGATAGTAGGAGGAAATGAGTGATTGTTTAGATAAGTACCCCAGTATACCCAAGTGCTGGAAATGTTCTAACATATTACAAGCCGCATGCAATGTGCGTGCCTGTGTGTCTGTGGATAAAATATAAATCGATACGATGTGTGTCTTGTTAGATAGAATATATATTCAAATAGAATTTTATTGCATGTATCCATTATCTATAAAACTGCAAAAGACAATAATCTGAATTTAAACCAGGGTAACTCTTAATGTAATATCTTTAGGAGGGCAAGATCTAAACCGTATCATATTTACACTTGATATATGGGAAGTATTTTCCCATACCAGCAGATGAGATTAGCCACTCAGCAATTATATTCTCTATGGGTGCGGTAAATATTTCTAGGAGTTTATACGCTTTCTTGTAAAGATGAAAAAGAATCCGAAAAGTTCGCGCCTACTCTAAATGTGGCAGATTAGCTGACGTTCAATAAGTATTTTTTTTCCCCTTAGAATAAAAGCCTAATTAGTTTAACCATCAAATTTCAATTACCTAAGGTCAGGGCGGTTGCCTCTTTTCCCCCTGAGCTGCAAATACCGTTAAGAGTTTCAGTTTTAGCAACGCAGAAGTGCCCGAGTGCCGTCTCCCTCCTACACCAGGGTTTGCGAGTTACTTCTGCGAAGGCACTAGCGATTTCTCAGGGAAGGGAAAATTAAGAAATAAACCTAGGACAAGGGATACCAAACCAACGGACTTAAATTCGTAGTTCAGAAAGCTCTTCTCCGGGGGGAGGGATGCTCACAGTGAGCCCTGTAATCGCCGCTAAGGAAGTATTTAATACCGTCGTGTCCATCTTTCCCTCTCCCTTCCCCCTCTGTTCCCCGTTATTTTCAGGCTCGCTCTATGCCTCACACCCCGCGAGCCCCTCGAGGACTCTCCTCGGCCTCCCCGCGACCTTCGTTCTAACTTTTGCATCTATTCCTCGAAATAGGACAGCTTCAAAGGCACCAAGGGCTGCCCCTGGAGCTCGCGGCCGCCCGCGGTCCGCAGCGGCGGGGCGCTGGGGACAGACCCCGGAGGGCGGCCGGTGGCTTGCGCCCGACAGCCGCTGCCGCCCTCTGCCTGCGCGCAGCCCCGGCGTTTGGAGATGGGCTTGTTTAAAAGGATTGTGCAACGCCTTGTGCAATGCCTGCCTCCCTCTGGATCACGCAGCTGGGCTGCGCTCCGCTTCCTCGCCCCGCTTCCTACACTCTCCCACGGGAGAACGAAGACACAAAAAGTGCTGGGGCGGGCGGGGTGGGTGGGAGACTGTCAAAGCCGGATTAGTTTTATCTCGCTTGACACCGCGACTGCTGGACGCGGCCCGGGCCGGCGGGCGGGAGGAGCCGGGGATGCTGCTGAGGAGCGGACGCGGGGCGCTCCC
>VZRL01006980.1:468923-479931 GCA_013397895.1 Origma solitaria | reverse complement strand
GTG
This sequence comes from Origma solitaria, assembly GCA_013397895.1. Lineage (NCBI taxonomy): Eukaryota > Metazoa > Chordata > Aves > Passeriformes > Acanthizidae > Origma > Origma solitaria. The sequence goes on along the minus strand of VZRL01006980.1, from coordinate 479,928 downwards.
CTTGCAGTTCCAGGTCTTCTTGTCCTATGTTTATAAACGAGGAAGGGGTGGGGGGAGCCCTCACACAGGCGGAGATTCTGACAGGCTTGCCATGAAACTCCAGCTACCCCCGGTCCTCCCGCCTCACATCGGGGCCGGATTCGGGCAGCCCCGGGCTCGCCCGCCGTTCCCTCACCTCCGCCCGAGCCGCCCGGGCGGCGCGGCCGCGGGACCCGCACGTCACGTCCCCGAGGAGGCGGAGGCTCTTGCCATGTCCGCAACCTCACGGCCTGGCCGGGCCGCGGCGGGGTGGGACCCCGGGGTGTCGCTCCAGGGCTGTCCCCTCCAGCGCGGGGCTGCGCGGGCGCCCAAGCCCGGCCCACGCGGGTCCCGCTGGGGGCGGGGCTCCCCGCGTGGGCAGGGGAAGCTCCGGGGCCGCCTCCCTCCGGCCCCGGGCAGCCCTACTGGCTCCGCCCGGGCCCGCGGACAGGCAGCACTCACCCGTGGAAGACGGCCCGGGGAATGCCGCCCTGATGCTCTCCCGTCCCCCTGCCAGCAGAGCACAGAGCCCCCTCCCCGCTGTAGACAATGACGATCTGGGTTCAACTGATTCATTTGGTGGGGGGGTTAGGGTGTAAAGCTGACCCAGCTCGCTGTGCAGAACGGGACAGACCCTTGTTAATAATGCCCCAGAGCTCTCCCTGGAAACTGAGGAGCTGTCAAAGCCAGCAGAGATTAGGGGACCCAAGTACGAGCATCCCTGCGCTCGCAGATAAAGGTGTTGCGTCTGTTCTGGGGGAGATATTGAAATTTTAATCTTTAGGGTCACGTGACTCATTAAATAATTAATGCAGATAGCCAGGAATGGATCTGTGGCCGTCAGTCCTCACTAGGAGTGATTCTCTCAGAAGTGAAACTCAACTCCTTATTACTGGAGTTTGTTTTTCTTTCTTTCTTTCTTTTAAATTTTTAAAATTTTTTTCCTTTTAAAAAAAATCCCCACCTGATTTATCTTGAAAGATTCTAAACTTCTTAAGCAAGCAATAGGGTCTGTGTTGGTAAGTAGGTAGTGTGTATTTCTAGCTTGATTACTTTAATTGTTTGTGCTTGCTTTGTCTGCTGAGCATTTGCTTAACAAGTTTAATATTTAGAAATGTTAAATCTTTGTTTTAGCTGCCTTGTGGTCACATTACGGCTTTTGGTGATTAAGTGTTACGGAGGCAAACACACTTGATAATGTTCTAATTCACACTGTGGAAGGCTGGGTGCCACAGTGCAGGAGGACCTGCTTTGTTCAATTTTCCTGGCGTTCATAAATCACCGTCTCTTAATACAGGGCCAAAAAAGCAATGGAAAGGCAGTGAGCATTGCAAAGGAAAAGTCATAGGCGAATTTCTCTATGACTCATTAGTCTGAACGATTTATGTACGAACTTAGAGTGCCGCAATGAATATTAGAGTTTGGGATAACAACAAATTAAAAAAAAAAAAAAAAAGTAATAGTTTTCGTAAAGTGCTTTATTGCTACTTAGCAACTCTTTCAAGAAACAGCATACTTTAAAGGACCGTGGCAGTGTAAAATATGGTAGCGTGACCTAATAGCTCCAAAATAAACAGAAAGTCGCTGGCACCATTTTCAAATACACGCTCCATATTTAACACGAGTGGGACAACCCAGTCACGACACGCTTGATCGATGGTTATTGCTGTTTGTAACATGATTATTGATTAGGGATCAAAACGGCTGAGGTACGACTTTGAGCCTAAAATGCCAGGGGCTTCCCCCTGTACTGAAGCCGAGTGGAAGGAAAGGTAGAGCTAAGGATTACCCCAGGAAGCAGCGCCCGGGCTCTGTGATTGCAGTTCGAACTTTCCATTTTCTTTTGTGTTTGCCAGTAGATTTTAACAGTCAGCGCTCGCAAATTTATGAGACAGCAATAAACAGTTTAGCAGGCTATTATTGTATGTTTTTATGTAGACTGGAGTTCAACACCAAATTTAAAATTATTAGCGTAATTACGGAACTACTAAATTACCAAAGCAAAGTATCTGCTCGAAAAGTTCTCCCAAGACAGACTTAATATTTCCAGGGCTCAGATAACACCCTTCAGCAAGAACGGTGTTATTTAATTATTAGCATTTACATTTACTGACTTTTGTAAGATGCGTTAGATGGGTTTTATTAGCAAGACTGAATACAGGGGTACATTATTATATCTGACAAATTAATTTCATACGTAAAAGTTGTTCAGTAAGTGGCATGCAAATAATCTGACTATTGTCTTTTTGGTCTGTACAATATTGTTTATTTTAGGGGAAGAGAAGCAGTCCAGTTTTTCCCCTCCGTCAATGGCTTTCAGTGATGTCGGTTTTTTCGTGGGGTTTTTTTTCGTGGTTTTTTTTTTGTTTTTTTTTTTTTTTTTTTTTTTTTTTTTAAAAGCATTTGGGCCCGATCCCGCCTCACTGAGGTCAATTGTTAGTCTCTTACTGAGCTTGTGGTGGCAGGATTGGGCCCCGGCTAACCGTTTGAATAAAAGCCCAACCACAATACGCCCCGCATTTAAACTGGAACCCTTTCCGAGTTTTATTCAGTAGAGATGAACACCACGACTTGTGTTTAATGTCTGTTCTTGATTAAATGATCCTAAACAAAGGTTTCCCAGAGGAAAATAAAGCAGACATTCATGTAACAAGAGTTAGGAATGACAATATTTCCAAACACTTGGAGACAGAAGGCATAGCTGTCTACGGGGAAAAAAAATAAGGAAAAAAAACCCAACCAAAACAACCGCACTCTTTTATTTAACAATTCCCCGTGCTCTTCACCCGGGTGGGAATCCACGCTCCTCGCGGGAACCCGAGCTCGCTGCATCCCCGCCCGCCCCTCTCCGGGCTCTCCCAGCGCACCCGGCAAACCATGTATTGCCAATGAAGGAGCAAAATACCTCCCCCTGCACTCCCCGGTAAGGCACTGTTTGTTGCTTGTTTACAGGGAGCCCCGAAAAGAAGCCGCTCGGCCGGGGCGGTGGAAGAAGCTGGGAGCGCCTCAGCCCAACCCTGCGCAGCTGGAGGAGGTAAGAGCCGGGAAGCGGCCGCTGCTTTTGCGCCGGTGGCAGCTGTAAGAATGCGATTTGCCTGGTACCTGCATGAAGAAAAAGACTGCTGGAATGAGATTTAGTTGTTGTTGCGATAAATATTTAACCTAGCTGGAATTTTTTTTCTGGATTGGCTCTATTCATCTTCCGTGGGTGGTGAATGCGCGTGTCTGGGCAGACAAAGAAGTGTACGGGACCTGAGTGATCGCCATCCTTATAAAGGCATTGGGGACAGGAAGGATGCAAAGTCATCTGAAGAGCGAAAGAGTTAGAGAATTTCTTTGTCCGTTCTTAGGTCCTTCCCAAATCAAAGGCACAAGGCGAGGGAGAGAGGGCTGGAGCCAGTTCGGTATTGAATGGCTGCTTATCGTGGCTTGTCTGCTCGCCTCCTCCTCGAGGAGTTCCGCAGCCAGTCCTGCAAACGAGAAGTGCATGTGGGGATGTTAGAAAATCTGCTTTTTGTCTGCTTGCCTACAACAGAATGGTTGGCGAGTAAATTTCGGGTATTTGTCCGTCCTGGCCTGCTTTGGACTGAGTGGAGGTCGGTGTTTGGTGGTTCGGAGTTGCTGAAGTCCTTGATGTGCTTGGTCCTTTGGCAGGAGAAATGAAATGCTTTCCATAGGGGCAATTCTTTTTCATGCCGACCGTCGAGAGGGAAGGATTACATAGAATTAGCTCAAATTCCTGCTAGATTTACCTGCTTCTTTTTGGATGTTGATGTACAATTAGTGTATTTTACTACCTTTTAAAAGCGGCCATAAATTACAGGACTACAAGGGCTCTTTGTGTTGGTTTAATGAGCTGCTTAACTCTTAACTACAAAAAGGCGCTGCAAATGTCTATTCACGCTTGTGTTCGGAAATTGAAAGCGAAAACACGGTACGAAGGAATCTTCCTCCGGTGGCATGTACCCACAGCATGGCGTGCAGAGATACTTGGGATTCCTTAGCGGACCCAACACCGGCAGACTCAGCTGACTCTGAGCAGAACTTCTCACAAAAGGGCACAGTCGAGTCGATAACGCTGCTCTTTTTATCTACTTGGAAATGATCAAAGACCAACTTTATCAGTCGCACGGATGTAGGTAAACAGCTCTGCACCCCAGCAGATTGCAAATCTTTCGAGGTAGCGAGGAAATAAGTAGTTATATTGCACGGTGATTCCCATTTCGTCTCCACATGGGAGAGATAGGCACACCTCTTAACAACTGGCATAAAAGTAAACTTGAAGCACAGTAAAAATTCTAAATCTTATAATATTGAAGGTAACTTTAAATAGCATTAATGCTAAGAGTGGCTATTAATTCCAGAATGGGCACAAAGGGTCTCCCTTAATGAAGGCACGTTATGACTCAGATCTGTTTGTTGTTACTGAGGCTGGAATTTCAGCTCAGCTCGAAGCCATGTGTATAAAGCACAGAAAAATCAGTAGCAGACCTACTGATAAACTCCACATTTTTCTACTAGAAACAGTCTTTCAGGTCTCCAAATCATCAAGGTAATAAACCACAAGGTTGAGTGGCCAGGAATAGGAACAAAGCAATAAATGGGGTGCCGGGGGAAGACTAGCGCCTGCGACTCGCAAGATCATTTGAATTTGTATCTGAAACCTCGTAATCACGCTACTAGAGCAAAGAAAGCTTTCTCTAAATTTGGCGGAAGGGAATAATTTTCAGCTGCAATTCAGGACAGCACAAAGTTAGGCAGACTCCCCCTTCTGCCTTCCCAAAGCACACTCTGTGAAAGGTATTCACACGTCAAGAAGTTACTTTTCTTAAGAATTAATTAGTTTCCCCGCTATATACACCAAGTTAATTGTTAAACAGTAGTTTTAGGATTAACTTGACCATTAATACTAATAAAGATGTTCACAGAAACAGGGTTTTGAAGCCAATAGCCACAGCTAGCGTTAAGGCATTTCAGATGACTTATGATTGTGATTTATTGCTTTTGTAGTTTCTATTTGCTCAAGACTGTAACTTCTAAAGCCATCTTTCTACTTTTGACGCAAAGCAGTCGATAACTTTTTACAACAGCCCCAAGAAAGACTTGCTTTCCTTTTTTCAACATCTGCTCCATTCCCCATTAATTTCAGTTTCATTGTTGCAGAAGAACTTCTCTATGTGTTTCTTCTGTGGGATGTAAATGTACCAAATTTAAAAGAATTGTGAACTCACCTCAAGCAAATATCGGCCTTGGTTTACCATAAGCATGAGAGCTGCGGAGTTACCAGGCATGCTGATAGTTACAGACTCGGGCATGTCGAGTGTGCCTAATGCCCTCTCTTTTTCAAAAATCTGTAGTTTTTATTCCCGTTCCTAGTGAGGGATAATACATGTTTACCCTGGTACTAGCTTAGTCGCTTCCACCTGAAAAATTGCAAAATTTTCTCCTGTTGTAACATCATGCTGACTTTGTTGCAATGGCACTACTATCTATACACTGTTATGAATGGGGTTACATTCCAGTGGCCCACTTTTACAATCCAGACGAGAGTATAATGAAGCTTGGCCATAACACTAAAAGTCACCTTTAAAAAGAAAACTCCTTCCATTCTGTTCAATGAGGTGCAGGTGAAACAATTAGAGAGGATATGTAGTTAGCTTCCTTGAGCTCATGGGAGATGGCGGAAAGATTTGGGCAAGGGTGTATACACGATGAGGCACCAGTGCTGGAGTCACACAGCTGAACTAGGACCACGTTAAAAGCGTGAACTATCTGATTTACTTTGACTCCTTCCAGAAAAGTTGTGTGAGTGGAGGGTTTCTTTTGTTTGTTTAGCTTATTGTGTCAATAGCACAAGTTAAACAATCTTACAGGGAAGATGTGATGGGTTCACACACAGGCGAAGCTGCTTGGTTCAGGGGCCACATACAACTTTGCTCTTTTCTTTTTTCTCAATTTTTTTCCCCTTAGGCAAAGAGCTCCCCCTCCCCATTTTTTTTTTTTCCAACGTTAGAAACCTATAATTTTGTGCATCACTCAAACTAGCTGTATAGGAAATGCGTAAGCACAGGTTTAACAGCAAGGTCCCAAAAGATTTTGCAAAATTCAGAGGCACGCCAGTGAAGGAAGGTGTATTCTTCATAGTGTGTTACGAGGACAAAAATCAACTAGCCTCTTAGAAGAGACTCTTTTTTGCCTTTGTCAGGTAATTATAGGTCTTTTTAGTTTCTACAGGAGCCCTGATGTAGCGTGTGGGAGTTGAGCAAGCCCTGTACAATGGCAGGGTAGAGGCAGCTGGGGGTGGGGGAAAGGCTGGTAATCGTCCCGTTTAGAAGGGGGCTGGAAATAATAGCATTAAGATTTGGGCTTTCTTAGGGGGTTGCAGAGGACATGCGACGAGGAGCAGAGTGGCAGGCCTGGGGAGCAAATGCCGGTTAATTAAGCTAAGTATCAAAATGCAGCATTATAAGAATTCCTCTTACCTTCCAGTGGGCTTTGTGTAAAGAAATATTGGTGTGGGAGGAAAGAGACTCAGGCCAATCTCCCCCCATAGTCATCTGCATCTCTTAGATTTTTTTCCCCTCCCTTAAAACTCTGCTTTAACATATTGGGTTAAGCCTTTAAAAAGCGAAGGCTCGCGCTAAGAAACCCTGTTCCTTCAATGATTCCCTATTTCAAATAAAAGGATTTAAGTTGACGTATGACCACGTGAGCACATAATACAGCGCATTATTGTGGCATTTGGAGTGGAGACCCGGTCTGGCTCCGTCTGCGATTACGCTTTTCCAGTTTCTGTTCAGAGCAAGCACTGCTTTCTATTATTTTTTTTTCTCTCCTGCCCCCATCACCGTCCCCACAAGAGCTGGTCATTTCGCTGACAGCTTTCGTTCCTTATGGAAAGGTTATTGTCGAGCCGAGAGGACGAAATGCTTCGTTAGAAAGGATGGATTTTATTTTAAGGTATTTCCGTTGATTGTTCATTTATGTGGTGAGTTATTGCTGTTCGAGGCAAAGGTCAGTAGCAGAGGCTGAAGTGAGTGCGTGTGTGTGCGTGCGGGTGTGTGTGCACCCGGAGCCAGGCTGCTTCCCCCTTTGTTTCAATTTGCTGTGGTAAATATTCAACTCTACCCTCGCAGCGAGCAGAGCAGGGAGAGTTTGCTGCTTTATTTATTTTTCTCCATAGAGATCCCACACTGCTGTTGATGGCAGCTGCCTCCGCTACAGCCCCTCGATTGCCATCTTACCATTATTTATGACCGGCTAGAGATAGGAAGCCTCTTTTATTGTCGTGTTTGAATATTTTCCCCCTTAATTTTATTCTATTATTTTATTTGTGTGCTTGTGTGTTTATTTATTTATGTATTTGGGCAAGTCGCAGAAAACGATGTGGGGGGTGTATGATGCTCCTCGGTCGGGGTCGTGCTCGAGTGTGCGGCGGCGGTTGTTGTTTTATGGGTGTTTGTTCGGCCGCTGCCGCTCCGTAAATCGATGACTGTGCGATCGTGCTGCCATTTTATTTATGATGCTTTAGTGGTACTTTGTTTATTGTGCGCGGAGCGCTGCATGAGTGCTCAGCTCTATGGCAAAGCTTCCCCTTCCCAAATGAGCCAAGGCGCTCCTCTTTATTTCTCCGCTGTGAGAAGGAGCTGAAGCAAGAGCCAGCCACGGCTTCTAACAATAAATCAGTCCTGAAAATGTGGGATTTTTTCTGTATCTCTGAATGGGGATCTGGAAAACGAGAATAAAAAGCAGAGGAGTGGAAAGTATCTTCCAGGAAAACACATTCTAGTCCCAAATTAATATCCATGCTGTCGCTTACATAAATATAGATACATCCTTATATTTAAATACATCCTTATATATAAATACGTATTTGCATATACTTATCAATATGAATGCATATATATATATATGTATATATGATGGACTTTAAATAACAAAAATGAAAGATTACTTGGCTATCCCAAGAGGGTAAAAAGCTCTATGAAACCCTATTTCTCCGGTGTGCCCTGGCTTTGGGAAAGGTTGGAGCACTGGGACTCACTTTCCTCCACTTCGCTTCGTGCCTCTCGCCTAATTCTGTTGAACCATTTTGTGTCCAGTTACACGGTGTTTGTAATTGCTCGTCTTCTAAGGGGTCAGGAAAAGAGGAAAAGAGGAAGAAAAGTGAACGATAATAAAAACTCAGCTGAAAACAACAAAAACTAGGTTATTTCCACTCGGAGTTATTCGCGCCCGTTCTGCAGGGACATTCAGGGTGATTTTTGGGATGGTCTCACGTTATCCTGCTCTTCAAAGCTGCTCTCAAAGCAGAACAGACACAAATAAATTTTATTTCCCTTCTCGCCATACTGAAGCATGGTGTCCCTCCCTTCAGCAAGGGAAGGAGAGCTGTTTCGATCCCATCTGTGTGTCTAAAAGCCAAGATTGGTGTTGCCGTATTTTGGAATGGGCCACAATGTGCCTCAAAAATAAAATCCAAGTTTTAATGGCCGCTGAATTACTTGGCAGCCTTTCCTCTGATTTATGACCCAGTTTGGATCCATATTGACCCAGTTAAAACACTCATAAATAATATAGTTCTGCTCTAGAGTAAAAGAAAGCAAGAAGAGTTCTGGAGGATTTCGGCGAGTTGTGTAAATAACTTCAGTCTGTTGAGCAAATAGCAAAGAGTCCGTTGCCTCTGTAGTGTTAGAAAATATAAACAACAATTTAGATTCACCACGGCTTACTTCGATTGTCCAGTCCTCTAATTCAGCTGATATCCCCTTCTAACTCTTCAACGACTTGGACAGGCACCACTTCTAGAATTGGCCCCCTTCTCCCTCAACTCCCTGCCTCGCTATTTCACCTCTAAGAGATCCCCCAGAACCAGCCTTGAATTATGGTGCTTCCATTTCGGGGCATCCAAGGACAAGGCGCTTTACAGGCATTATTTTATTCGGAAAATAGTAATTCGGGGGAGGTGGGGGGGAGGGAGGGAAGGCAGTGCCACAGAGTGGGACTCTTCGGGGAGAAAAGGCAGGTCATTTCTGACTCAGAAATCAGCCCCTAACACTGTCCCTCCCCGAGCTGAGCCCTATCTCTCGCCGCGGAATGGAGCAGAAAGAAAATATTCGGCCTCTGGGAGGGAAAGACAGATAAAAGCAGCAGGGATCCGTGCGTTGGGACACTTATCCCGACATCATAGGAGACATAAAAAAAAATAATCATCTTCTCATGTTTAAAATTACCTCTTTGGGGAGAGAGGGGGCGTGGGGAAACGGGACTAATTGGAGAAATCTCGCAAAATACTCTTTGCAGGCAGTAAGATGAATTGAAGAAACACTTCAATATTCCTATGTACCACTTCAGTTCTCACGATTGAAGTCCTTACATATCCTTTCATTTTTTAAAAAAAACCTCCCCCCGCTTCCCGTTCCCCGTTCTCAAATACGTTTAGTCAGAATATCCCGCTGGAGATGGCTCCCAAGTTGAAACGCGCTCTTAGGAAACACTCGCCCAGCTTTCGGCGGGACTCCCCAAACCGGCAGGCTCCCCGGTGTCCGCAGGTTTCGGCAGTCCCCATCTTTCTCTCCCTGTCCAAATCCTCCTCGCCAGTTCGGGGGGCTCCTTCGGGGCGCAGCGCTGCCTCTCAGTATTTGGCCGGGCAAGTGGGCGAGTAGCAGATCAGCAGTTTCAGAAGAAAGTGTGGGGTTGATTATTGACTAAAAAGACCTTTTTTTTTTTTTTCCTTCCAAAGCAACGTTCACAGGATTGTTTGAAGAAAAACGCATACGAAGGATTTTTGCCTCTTCTCTCCTCCTACGCTGGCCGCTTCCCCTTTCATGTGGTGCCTTCTCACTTATGCCATAAGGAGCAAGTGTTTTCTGTTTTAGTGCTCTGTTTACAGCTTTGGTGCACGAAGTCATAAATCTTGCATAGCCATAAATGACAAAAACCATTGGTATGCGTAAGAGGCCACCCCAGCCTTATAGTGCTTTTTATTTCTCGCTTCCCCCTCGCTTTGTTTGTGTTTAAAGATGACGCCGGGCTCCCTCGTGCTTTAAACGGACTAGTTATATTTATAATGCCTTAATTAACGAAGTAACGTCAAATTTACACCTAGATTTTAATCGGAAGCTCTGCTTACTGCACGGAGCCCAGAGCCGTCTGGCCAGACGGGCAGGGTCTGCAACTTTGTTTAAGTTCTCGTTCGCACGGTAGCTGCCATATTTCTGTTGCAGGGAACTGGGGGGACACCACCACCCCCAAACGCCGTGGCGCTGAGGAAAGTGGGGAGCGCCTTCCTCAGTTGTGCCGCGGAAAGAAGGCGAAGGCGAGCTGTGAGGCGCCGGGCCCGCGTCCACGCGGGACTCCCGCCCACGCGTCCCCATGGGGTGCTGCGGGCACCCCAACCCGTCTGTGCAGCACATGTGTGTGTGCGAGCGCCTCTGTGCCCGTCCCGGGCGCTGGGGATATTTGAGGGGGGCAGGGGGGTGTCTGTGTGTACATCTGTGTGTGTGTGCGCTCACGCATGCATGAGTTAATAATTAGTAACTCTAATGATTTCCAGCGTGGCTCTGAAAGCATTGCCCAGAGCGGGGATCTTGGTGGGCTTCGGTTGGCTCTCCGGACCCAGCCCCGGCTCTCCAGGCTTTGCTCCCCTCCCCGGGACTCAGCCGGGGCTGTGCGGGGCTCCCGGCCGTGGGGAGCAGCGGAGGGGCTATTCTGCAGCTGCCCCCCAAGCCCACCGGTAAGAGGGACAAACTCAAACCCCCACAGCAGCACCCTGGAGGCTGGTGAGAGCGACCCTTTGTGAGCGCCGTTTGTCTTCATTAGCATAATTTTCCTGGACTTCGGTGACGCCCGGGTGCGGGGGGGCCGCACTCCTTCACTGCCATGCTCCTGCGCTCCCTCCCCAGCCCCCACCCTGCCCCATGCTTCCCCAGGCGGCCGCCTTTCTTTCTTCCTTCCTTTTTTTAATTTTTTTCCTTTTTTTCCCCTC